>JARYGA010055170.1:0-55752 GCA_030545235.1 Helianthus tuberosus
AAAGCTATTTTTGCAAATAAATCCATAATTGGTAATGTAGAAGTTATGGAATATGTTTTAACACTAAAATAACTTGGTAATTAATATAAGGACATGTTTGGACATGTTCAACCCGACAATTCCGAGTTTAGGCTCGGTTCGGAACCGAAAGTCGCAAAAGTAGACTTTTGCTTCGACTTTCAGTTCTGACCCAATTTAGTTTGTTTTAGATATGCTTTAGGGTTTCTTTAGGACCATATTATAAGTTAGTAAAACCCTATGAGGTTATACTACATGGTTCCTTATTTATCCGATTCATTTGCATGTTTCCGTTAAATGCTTAATTGTTGACCCTTATGCCCTTTTGATATAAAAACGAGATTTTTGAAAATATGAGAGGACAAAAACCTTTATTACTAATATTTAAGTATGTCCTAAAAGTTTGACATCGGTTTATGGTCTAAAATGAGAGTTATGTTCAATATCGTAAATGAAGGCCTTTTTATTAATTAAACGACATATTTGATATAAATCCTATTTAAACTCAAATTTTGACATCAAACCTTTTACCCACGGATGTAATATAATATTTAGGGATTTTTGAATATTTTTTTTGAATTTTAAACTGATCATAACATAGTGTTCTTGCATTGATTCGGTAATTGACGGTTATGCCCTTTTTGCTAATAAAATGAGTTTTACACATCCTTTACATACCAAACCTTTTTCTACTGATTTTATATATTAAATAAGTTATTTTAAAAAATTAAAGGCTGATCAAAATCTTAGATTTCCTTAATTAACCCGAATATCGTCAAATACCGACTTTTATGCGATTTAGGCGCATAGTATGGTTTAAAACCATATTAGGCACCTAAGACTTGTTACCTACTAATGTTATGAACAAATTTTTATACTTTAATAGTAAGTAAAGGTTTTGAACTCAGATTTCCAGATTTAACCCTTAAAGCTTATGTGAAATGACCAAAATGCCCCTTCGTGCATAGTTTGGTCATAAATGATAAATTTCCCATATGTACAATATCTTACTGATATAACTTATTAAATTAAATATTTTTACTGATCATTTTAGACCAGAACCTTAGATTATTATTTAATCTCTTTTATAATCTTTAAAATGACCAACCCCTACGGGGCTTAAATTAGTTTAATTTCGTTTTGGGCATAATGGAAGGTATCCTACTGATATCACAACATATGTAAGGCATATTAACTTAGGAAACCTGTTCATGACTCATTTGGTTACCCGTTATGCATTTTTCGCGTTCGGTGCGGTTTATGTAACTAGTTTGCATAAATTGACCGAAACGGGTCAAACCTCATCATTTTTGCTTCAAAATCCAGAATATGTTTAGTATACCCATATTATACATGTCTTCAAACTTGTCGGGTCTAAACCACATTCTAATCCGGTCTTCGCTTAATCTTGCGTTTTGAACCGTATATCTTTCTTTAAAACTAACCGGTCAAAGTTTAAACTTAATTAAGACCCGTTAGGAATCTAATAGGTTATTAAAACCTTCGTTCCAGATTTAGGAGCCCAGTTAAAGATATTTGCACTTGCTGATTGTATACGGCTGAGATAAATTTAAATATTTTGCTCAGGTAAATACTTTTAACTTATTTTCCGTTATACGGGCTTGGGATACGGTATTATAATAATACCGCTTGGTCGGGTGTGTAGTTATTTAAATCGGATTGTGATTGATATATTTACATAACCCATTTTAATCTGTTTTGTTTGGTATATGGCCTTTGGGGGGTTAATGACCATGTCCTGGATATCCTCGGCTCATTCATTGAAATGACCACGACTTAAGCACGGGGTTTAGGCATACACCTGACAGTTGCGTATGTATAAATGGTAATCCACAATAAGGAGTTCTCCTCGTGGGCATTATACCTGTGGTGTGTCAGTTAATCTTGTCCGGCTCTTCTAACCGGCCCTAAAGGACGGCAAACATGTAAATCTGTATACAAGATTATTTTCAAAATAATTGTCCCAAGTTCTAAAAGATTATTTGTGCCTTGTGCATTTAAATCAATTTTCTTAAATGTTTTCAAAAGAGTCGGTTAATTGTATTTACCAGTGTAAACTGACGTATTTTCAAAAAGGCTAAAGTGCAGGTACTAGGCGGAATAGGCTGGCTACTCCTGAGTGAATAAATAAGAGTCTTGCAAGCTTTGTCACTTAAAATCTGTTGAACAATTATCTTCTTTTGTTTTGATCCGCCTGTGGATCCTTTTTACTTTTCGTTTGTATACTTATGATACTTTCATTCGGTTTGTAATATTATTACTTTTAGACTTCCGCTGTGCATTTAAACTGTGATTATTGACTATGATAATATCAACTACGTCACGATACTCCCCACCGGGCCCACCGGTAATAAGTGGAAATATCGGGGTGTGACAGTGTGGTACTTTGTATGTCAACTAGGTGATGCCACGCCCGCGTTGCGGGGCGATGGCCGAATACTTCTCAACCAATTAAAAAAATAGTACTATAGTTTTGCTAGAAATAAAAAGTAAAAAGAGTGTTAGGCAGCTCTTTGACACGATTTTTAGCTGGGGGCAAAGTGATATTTTTATTTTTACTTGAGAGAAAAATCAAAAATTTTCCCGATGGTAAAATCCTAATTTTTAGCTAGGGGAAAACCATATTTTTATTTTGCAGTGAAGGCAAAAACGTAATTTTGAATTGAGGGTGATATCGTAATTTTGAACCGAGGGGAAATTCGTAAATTTTAGCTGGGGGAAAAAGCATAAATTTATTTTGAACTGGGGGCAAATACGTAATTTTAAACTGTGGGCAAACCCGTCATTTTAAAATATGTATAAAATAATAAACTGGTGTAAATTCGTAATTTTGAGCCGGGGAAAAACAAAATTTTTATTTTGAACTGGGGAGAAAATGTAATTTTGGCTGAGGGTAAATGTATTTTGAAGTTGAGGCAAAACCGTATTTTTTAACTGGAGCAAAAACATAATTTTGAAGTGGATATAAAATAATAAACTGGTTGGTCCAATGGCTATTGCTCGCCGCCCATTTGAACCAATGGCAGAGAAACACTATTGCAGGGCAAAAACGTAATTTTAAAATGTGTATAAAATAATAAACTGGTTGGTCGAATGAGGGAGAGGCAGCCGCCCATTTGAATCAATGGCAGGGTGGTACTATTCCATGCCATGTGGTTTGTATATGTTGAAAATTGAAAATATGTTTAGTCACAAATAAAAATCTGGCACAATTTATAATATGACGAACATGAAAATTGTGTCAGACATGTGAACTTCAAAAGCTACACAAATATTTATAGGTTGAGATGAATACGACTCACCAATGGTCTCTAGATCAAGTGGTGGAAGACTTGTATTTCCCTTGGGAGATACAGGTTCAACTCTCACTTGGTGCAACGTGAGGCAATGATAAGAGACCCATGGAATCCTGGGTTCGATCCTTTAGCCAAACGAGTTTTACTAGTAATTTCACTGTCGTGTCTATGGGTGGGCGGGTTACCGGGTTTTCCCCGGAATTGGTGGTGGACCCGTGTTACTTTTGGAGTACTCCGTTTGGTCCAGTGCGCACCCCGAGAGTGCTCGAGATTAAATCTTTTCGCCGTTCAAAAAATAAAAAATAAAATGAATACGATTCGTTTACCCAGTTTTACAATCTTTTTTTAATGCTATTACTTTAAAACTCTAAATTTACAAAAAAAATATCTACATAACAATTATCCGTATATTAAAAAACCAACTAAATGAACAGTAATAAATAATAAATATTAAAAAGATAAATGAATTAACAGTAATAAAAATATAAATGAATGAATAGTATCGGGTACCGGTACCGGTATCAAATTTACCAAACTGAGTGTATTTTCGGTATCCGTTCGGCACCGGTATTCATCGGGTTTTACCCTAAAATACCGGTGCCGTACCAGTACCGACCGTATCAAGCCGTACTGTACCAGGTATATTCGGTACCGGTACCCACTTTTGGGGATTTAGGTAACGGTATTTTCGGTACCGGTTGGTACCGAGCTCATCAAATCCTGTAGCAACGTAGCAATGCAAGTAATTGCACAGTTTAGATTACCTTTCATACACACAGTAAGTAAACTGTGTTTCGTTTGAATGAGGTTTTATATACACAACAACTTATTTTGCTTTATTTTTTTGTCTTTTTACGTAATGAATGAATTGTAGCATGTAAAATAAACTTGGATATTTAGATTATTGATGAGCAAATCGTATTAAATCCTGTAATCAAACCGGTATCGTATCGGAACCAAATTTACTATACCAAATCATTTTCGGTACCAATTTGGTACCCACCTTTTGGTGTTTTCAGAATCGTTACTTTCGGTTCGACACCGGTCTAGCACCATACCTATATTTATTGATTTTTACCTTCAAATACCATACCGTATTGTACCGAGCATTTTCGGTGCCGGTACCTAATTTCGATGATTTTCCGGATCGGTACTTTCGGTGCCGTTACCGGTACCGAGCTCATCCATATTTTAACGTGTTAGCACCGTAATAACTGAACTAAAAACAACCGAATTTCCAACGTGTAGGACGTGTGGGTCCTATTATTATATATTAGGTTATTTAAAATCGTTTTTTTGGACGGATTGACTATCCTTTTCACGATATTTTTATTTATGTTTTGATATTCGGTATCTGCTTGCCGTTACTGACACGCGTTTTGCAGTCATTGGGTCCCCGCCGCAACGCGCGAGCGGAAATTTAACTAGTTACGTATAAATTCTAAAGTTTTTTTCGGAATCTTTACTGACATAAAATAACAGATCGGTTTTTTATGACATCAAACCAAGTTTTAAACAACTTTAAAAGTAAATAGGTTATGGTCAACCTTTAGAGCATTCACATCCATGCCATCAAGTTATGTGTGTGGAGTTTTTATAATATAAAGAGTATAAAAAGTGGTTGTGAATGGAGGAGTGAGAAAATTTAGTTTTCATCTGTATATTTAGGGGGGGGCACTGTTCACCCCGTATAATTTTTTAATATATTTTGAAAGTGGTTGTGAGTAGAGGAGAGAGAAAATATAATGATAACTGTATAAAATATTATTTAATTGAAAAAGAGATAGAAAATGTATTGTTTTTAGTGAAATTTAGGGTGAAAATATGATGGAATGGGTGTGAATGCTCTCAAACATGTTGGGTTGACCGAACACAACCCACTCTTTCTAAATATAATTTGAACTGAACCCATGTGTGTACACTAAACCTAAACATACAAATTTCGTGTTTATTTAATGTCGTGTAATAAATTCACACCATTAAATTATGTGTGTTTAACTCTATCTTGTTTAACCTGTTTGTGGGTTTTTAACTTCAAACTAGATGGAACCCCCGCCGCGTTGCGGCCGGGGGCTTACAAATTAAGAACACTATAAGAAGTTACACGGCGGTGTTCAATTTCACATAAAGTAGAAGCAAATTGTTTGTTACATTCCGCCTAGTACAATCAAGGTTGAACGGTTTCGTCCTACCTTCGACTCAACTCCCGGGGGTTACAACTACATGAAAAAATGGAAGTGCCTTGAGTGACTAAAGAAAATAACTATAACACGAAAGATAAACACAAACTTGGAGTTGACTTAAGTCACCCCATCTTATAAACATATAAAATATGGTATGCCCAAGTACACAAACCTGTTGATCCTATGGATGAAGTCAATTTTCTTTTATTACATGTAACATCAAATTTCCATAAGATTTTACCGTTTCTTGTTCTTCTTATCATTCGTTTGTCTTGCTTTGTTTTCGACTACCATCTTCTTAACTCTCTTGTTGCCCATCTACGTCGTCCATCTACATCAACAATAATGTAGTTTATAAAATAACTAAATTATAGATAAAAATATTAAGTTAATTGAGGTTGATTAAGGAAAACTAAAAAGATATATATATATATATATATATAGGGAGGGGCTCATGCGAGAACCACCCTTATTGTGAGAACCAATGTGAACACAACCTAAAATAGCTAAAAAAACCTAAAAAAACCCTAAAAAAACCTAACCCCCACCCCCCCCTCCCCCCCCCCCCCCCCCCCCCCCAAAGCTAAAATGCTAAAAACTAAACCCCCAAAAAACCTAAAAAAATCTAAAAAAATCAAAAAAAAATTCAAAAATTTTTTTTTGATTTTTTTAATATTTTTTAGGTTAAAATCGCTACTTTTAGAAGCCAAAAAAAAAAAAAAAAATTTTGGGTGCGAAAAGTAGCGATTTTAACCTAAAAAATATTAAAAAAATCAAAAAAAAAATTTTTGTGTGATTTTTAGCTATTTTTAGGCATTTTTGGTGTGTTCACATTGGTTCTCGCGGTTCTCGCAATAAGAGGTGGTTCTCGCATGATCTTCTCCCTATATATATATATTTTATTTTGTGAAATTACACATTCCCAAGTGACACAATTTTTATTTTATTTTTTATACAGTGATATCTGAATCTCCGTCTTTGTCGTTCCATTTTCAAGTAGCTATACCTGTAGCTGCTTTTCTGCATCTTTCTTTCTTATTTGGAATTAAAGCTTCATCTTCGCCAATCTGATAAGGTATTACAAATCGCAACAGAGTGTTGACTATTTGGCACATCATTTGGGCGTACCATTGTGTTGTTGTGGCCATCCACGACAATGTAATATCATATATAAGTTAAAGTTGACCAAAATTGATTTTCCTTTACTGTGTTTAATGTTTAACTAAAAAACATATTGTGTCTACCTAATAGAGTAATAGTTAAGAGCAGGGTAGCTGTCTAATTTAAAAAAAATACTGACATATGCGTTGCAGCAGCCATGGTTCAATAATGTAAAATCAGGTATGAGTTAATGTAAAAAAAGTCAAAGTTTGTCTACCTAAAAGTTAAAAGCAGGGCAGCTGGGTGTTTTTTAGAAGAAAAAAATTGTATTACAAAATAGAAACACTTTTTATTTTAAACGCAACGTATCAATTCAGATTGCTGGTTATACAAATCCAGAGTCTCATAGTATCAAGATTTCATTCCATGTGCGTACCAGTGAGTTCGTGTGTTTACCTTTTGGTTGGAGGGGTTCAGTAATGCTGGAAATGGTGTGCTCTTCAATAGCTCGGCTGGCGTTGGGGAGGTGGCATGATTAAGTATCTGTGTAGCCTTCTTGAATGACCATGTTGGTGTGTAGTTGTATTTTCAAACCTGATAAGAATATAATAGAATAATCTGTGACAGTGTGACTTAATTTAGTACAGAGTGAATGTATAATATCTATCAATTATGCGTTCTAGTTGTTCCTTTTTTTGGGTTAACATAGATAATTGTAGAAGGGATGCAAACTTACATGCTTGTCTACAAGCAAAACATAGTTCTACTTTTTACAGGTTCCACTTTCTTATTAATATGATTTCTAGTGGCTCTACATTATGAGCTTGTATCTCATAAATATACTTTTAGATGCCACCGAGTGTTTCTTGTTGTAAAAGATGAATGAGATTGTTAGAGTTTATATTATGCAAGAGAAATCATGTTTGTATCTGTGCTAGGAAATATATATTTTGAATAGTAAACACCTGAATTTCACTTAGAAAGTCTGAGTAGACAATATTCATTGTTGCCTTGGGTGGGTCATCTTCCTAAGGGTCACTAAGAATTTTTAATGCTAGTGGCTCTAGAAAAAGCTGCATATCACTGGTCGTGGCCAAAAATGGTTGAGGAAGAGAGGCTCCTATTTTGGTTAGTGTTTGACCTTGTCTCTTGTTAATTGTCATAGCGTAACATAATTTTATAGGGAACTGTTTTCATTTCAAAACAAAGGGAAGCTCTTTGTCAACATAGTCAAGCTTATACGGAGTATATATACACGTTTACCAACAGCGGTTCCCGTGATAATTTGTGCTTCGATAATTCTGGGTAGAAGTTGTGTGACAATTAATCTTGTACCATTGCATATGCAGGCTATTTGGTTCATATAAACATTACCGTTGCTGCTGGTCCGCCACCTCTACAGCCACGTCACCGCCCCATACGTGTTACGCATAAGTAATCTACGACTTAATATGTCATGTAGTTAATGTAATTAAACTACTGGTTTCAATTGTACATTTTATTCCTTTATTTGTGACCGAATGACTATGTTGACCCGGTTCACTCCTGATGACAACACTTGACTGAGCAGACCCTAACTGTCTCGAATCTACATCCTGAGAACCTTATGACACTACTAATACACCTCTCCGGCAATTACCACCATTGTTATCCACCATTAACAGACATATCTAGACCACAACTCCACTGCCATAAATACCACTGTCAGCCTTGCAGTAACCCACCAACAGTTCTCAATCACCACTACATAATCATCAAAGATTCATTGCTGCCTATTTTATTTCGACCCGTAGGGTCCCCAAGGGTCTCCTACTCAACAGATTAATAATCGTCACTAAATCGGAACCTTGATAATTTCATAAACAACGTTCCTACATGATTGTTTCCGATTCAGGGGCTTCATAATCCAAATTACAGTTCAACATAAACAAATAGTGCAAAAGAGTGGATAATATATAAGTTAACAAACCTTGATAATAATCGGCGCTAGAATTCAAGTTATTGACCCTTTCTCTGTTGCTATTGTTCTGCTCATGCTTCAAGTTAATCAGATGTACAAATGGATTTGCAATTGAAGAGAGAAGAGAGTGATTTAGGGTTTTAAAGGGGGGTGTTTTCTGAGGTTCTGTGACGACTGATACGGTGGCAAGATCCTGCATCAGGCCATAAAGAGAGGGCGCGACATACAGTCCCATGCTCTCATCATCCGCCTGAGAACAATTGTAGAAGAGGGCACCGAGCTCGCTCTCTCTCTCTCAAATTATTGTGGGTACTGCAAAAGCAAAACTTAAGCCCACCTTAAAGGAAAAGAAAAAGGGGAACAATATCTTACCATAAAGAAAGGTTAAAGCAGTGAGTACTCAAATTGTTGCGAAGAAGAAGAAGAAATTGGAACATACAAACGACGTTAACGTTAACTCACTATTCATCGGTTATGTTATCAATTAATACATATATATGAATATATTTTTTAACACTTCATCTTTTTTTCAAAAATAAATGTAATTAGTACACCTAACAAAAAAATATGAATTTTTTTCTAAAAGAGTACGGATGGAAAAAAATATTTATCAAAACTGGTGTTGATAAAAAATTATTTACTAAAATAATGTTTTTCTTAACAACTTGTTTTTCTCTCTCCAAATCCTATTGGATAACCTATATCTCCATTAAAATAATCATATTTTAGGAAAACACAATATAAAATATATAACATTAATATTTTAATAATTTGAAAAATAGACTTTTTTTAAGTTTGGAAAACAGGTTTTACTAGTAATTTTACCCGCCGCGCGTTGCGGCGGCGTAAAAAATGTATAATTCGAATGAAGCATATTATATTTGATTAAACTCGTTTTTAAATAAAATTTACGTCAAAAGAGATAAAAGATAAATCCGCCTCTATATTTGTGGATTTACTATAACATCATTTTTTTCTATTCTAAAGATCAGGATGCGGGATAAAAAAAACGAAATAACAATGAGACTTACTCTACATGATGCGAGATTTAAAACAAATAAAAAAGTAAACCATAACATTTAGACTTACTTTTGTTAGTATATCAATCTTTTACACAGATCGTGTGAGTTGGTGTTGTCAAGTTAAGTTATACGGACTCTATAACCATTTCACATGTCACACGATCTGTATAATTACGTCACCTTCTGTATATATAGCCTCATCCGTTATAAAACCTTGAAAACACCATTTTTCATTTAGGAATTAATTAATGTTTGACAAACAATTTTCTTCAACTTAAAAAGAAAAGTACACTAAGACTTTTGTTAGTATATCAATTATAGAAAAAAAAGGGCTGAATAGAGAGCATTGAGAAGCAGGATGTTGGGATACACCTTTTCATTCATGCTATTGAAACCATACACCCAACTTCTATTAAAAAACAAAATAAAATGAAAGATAAATAGAGAGAGCTGAAGGTGGTCAATGGTGATCGGTCATCCTCAGTTGATGACGATAGGTATCAATCGAGTGAGGTGTAACGGTGACTTCACCAGATTCAAACAAATTTCTTCTCCGGCGGCCGGAATCCGATTATTCTCTCTAACCGCGCAGAGGGTGGTGTGATAGTGCATGAACCTGATCTCAATATACTAATATCAAATATAATCCATATCACATAGGGATTATGGTCAAATCTAGAGCAATACTTGTGTGGTTTCTTGTACCTTATGCATTAAAAGTTGTACCTTGAGGTAGATTTGGTAAGTAGGTTTGAAACTTTAATAAGGGTACAATTATTCTGCAATTCTAATTGAATGTATGAACTCAAACTGTCCTAAACACCATTAGTCAACCCTTTACACATAGTGATTATGGTCAAATCTAGAGCAATACCTTCTGGCTTCTGCAATGAAAGTTGTACCTTGATGAAGATTTGGTAAGTAGGTTTGAAAGTTTAATGAGGCTACATTTATTTGCCTAACAACTGAAGAACAAATTACTGAAATACGTAGCATGATTTAAGCACTATTCAACTACAAAATCTAACAACGAAAACGAAGATTCACTAACAAAAATCTCAACTTTCAAACAAAGCATTCATACCCACAAAAAACCCATATCACCAAATGCAAAAAAAAGTAAAAAAAAAAAACATCATAAAACACATAAAAAAAAACACAAACAAAAACCCTAAAAAACAGAGTACCTTATTGAATGAGCAGAGGATTTCCGCCATTAAAGCGAAAACCAAGATCTTGTGATGCAAATATGAAATCTTTCACCTCTTCTCTTTCTTTCTTTCTTTCTGGCAATGTGGATTCCCCAAATATACATATAGTTGCAGAAGAAGACATCAATTCCACTCTCAGTTGACTCAAACCCTTCCTACAAAGATAAGAAAAATATCAAGTATTAAGATAGCAATTGTGATCACCAACAACTTTCTCAAACATGACGGCAAAGATGGATCCGATCCCTCTCGAAGATTCGCCGACGGCACAAACGACGACGATCAGAGCTACGATGACTGACACCTGACCCATTTTTAAGAACACAATTCGTTGACGATAGGGTTCAAATTAGGGATAAAAAGATGTAGAAACACACATATGATACCTGTATATATGGATTTAGAGAAGTGAATTGATGAAAAATTAGGGTGGCAGGTAGGATTCGTGCCGCAAAACCGTTGATCTTCAACTGGTCCGGCATGAGATCTCGATCTCTGTTGCTTCTTCCGATCTATCTCTCATTTACGAAAACTCGCAAAGAAGACAGCATCTTGAAGATCCATGGCGTGCAAATGTGAGGAAACAAAGAACTGCGTGTGTCTGGAGATTTGTGAAAAGAGAAGAAGCTATGTCATTTGGTAAAGGTAAAGGTAAATAAGACCAATGAGGGGTATGTAGGTCATTTGGTTGGGCCAATGAGGGGTATGTAGGTCATTTGGTTGGGTCACCGACCATTGTGTTTAAGATTATATAAATTTGGTTTACATAAAAATGAATTTAATCGTATCTTGTGAATTTCATTTTATTTTTCAATCTTATGACCGTTATTTATATTTTAATATTTTTTTAGTTTTAATATCTTAGTTTTTGTTTTTATTTTTCAACTCTTACGGTGAATATACTTCCAGTTTTGAATAGGTTGTAATTATGTGTTTACAACTTTTTTACGTGTAAACGAGTCAGTTGACCAATATGTAATTTGAGACCGGCTCGCTAAAAGGTCGTATTAATTTGAGCTTCAACGAGCTTGAGCCCAAATTTAAGCTTCAACGAGCTTAATTTCTTCGTTTACGTTCATTGTTTACAATTATAACTTTCGTTATTTCACTTACCACATTCAAATTCTAAAAAATATACACCAAGACAAAAACTAAAGTAAAATTAAAAATCAAGTTCAATAAGAAAACATATGATCAATTCATTGTTAACAGTAAAATCTAGATATAAAATAAACAAAACAAAAATAATTTTCCAAAGAATCAAAATATTACTGTTATGAATTTTATACTATTTTTCTTTCCAAAATATGTTATGAATCAGATTTGGAGAGAGACAAGTAATTTGTAAAAGAAAAACATGGTAAATAATTTTTCAACAATACTAATTTGATAAATATTTTTTTCATCCACATTCTTTTAGGAAAAACTCTAAAAAAATATATTTTTCAATAAACACAATAAAAATCCTAACCTTGATATTTAATTTTTATCTTAAATTAATTGCTCCTTAACAGTTCCGAAATTAAATATATCTACAGTTAATAATAATCTCATCTCTCCCTCCCCCAATCAATCATTCCCTGTGTTTTCTTTCTTCACTTACTTTCTCTCTCTCTCTCTCTCTCTCTCTACATATAGATACACGCATCATGTATCTATAGATTCCGTACGTGTTTTCACCTTCTTCTTTTCTTTTTCTTTCATCTAGAGAGAGAAAAACACACACACTTCTCTCTCCTCACCCCTCCACTATTTCTCTATCTAAAAAGCAAGAACCTTTCTCTCTCTCTCTCTCTCTCTCATCCGATCATCATCGAGACGGATTCACATTCGATTTTTGATTCTTCTTCTTGTTATTGTTGTTCTTCAGACACCCTTTACTCTGTTCTACGCTTCTCTTTTTAGTTTGACCTTTTTTCAGGTACCCTTTTTTTAATAATATTATTATTTTCTCTCTCACACATAAAGCACACGTTTTTGTGTGTGAAAATTGTAAACCCCATTATGGGTTTGGATCTTTTTGATCTAATTGCAAATGGGGTTTGTGATTCTTGGGTGAAAGATTACTAGATTAGGGTTTAGTTGGTGATTGGTGTGTAGATTGTTGATTATTTTGTTGGGGGTTTTGTGGATCATATAGTTAGTTGTGATTTTGCTGTGAATTTGAGTAATTATTGCTTGTTATGTTAATGAGAATTTAAATTAAAAATCAGTTTTTTTTTTTAATTTGAAAAAAAAAGAAAGGTTTGAAAGAAAGATCAGTTCCCTACTACTACTTTTCATTATCTTTTTAACTTTCCTCTTTTTCTTCATGTAAATTCAAAGATTTTTGCAGATGATTGTGTCTGTAAGCATTCAATGCTTCATTGTTGTCTGATTAATGATTATCATCATAAGTGGTGTTGACTATTATTGATTTGATTGTTTTAATGTTCTTTAGTTTTATATGCAAGTAATTGATGCAGTTATGTTTTAGGTTTAAACTCTGTACCTTGTTTGGATCATCTCTGTTAAGTATTAACAGTTTTAGTCAATAGATATTAAAAACTTAGGGATTGGTTTGGATGTGCTTTTTGAATATGTTTATTGCTGTTTGGATTATGATTATAGGCAATTATGTTGATTAAAGCCGAAGATCGTAATTAGTTAACATCAATTTGATACAAAATAATGAAATACTCAACCACTTGAAACTGTTTATTGAAGTTGCAATAAGCAATTCTAATGAATATCCACACACCCCTTATACTTTATTGAGTTTGACTCGAACATGTATGTGAGCATGCCTGATAATCTTGATACAGTTTTCCTATGAAGTAAGCCATTTGTATTCTTTTATTGTCATAACTAAACACTAATATGTAAATCAAAGCTCAATTTTTTTATTTAATGTTTGCATATATACTTTTGACTGAAGCTTTCTTTTCTGACAGAAGTGTGTTCCATAATGCACCATTCTTCACATCATTTTCCTTTTGGTAGGTTTGAAATTTCCACTGATTTCTTGTTTACTTACTGTGCAATAACTCAAAATCCATTAAAAATCATTTATTTATTAATTTTTTTTATGACAGACCCCTCGAAAATAACACCAATGAATTATTCGAAAGCCGTTGGAAACGGGGCAAAGGACATGTTAACAAGATCTGATAATTATAGTGACGCTTCAAGTGACGCATCCCTTTTCTCAAGTTCATTACCAGTTTTTCCCCATGAGAAGTGTACGCTTTCAAATAAAATTCTTCTAATATTTGTTAAATTACCATCAAAATTTCTAATTGTTGCTAACAATTTCTTAACATTATTGATTGTTTTAAAATGCAGTGATATCGAATAATCAAGAGAACGATCTTCAATCTCTAGAAGACAATGGTTTGCTAGAAGATCTTGCAAATCACGCGATTGGAAACTTGTTACCTGATGAAGACGATCTTTTAGCTGGTGTAATTGACGGTATTGATGTCAACGCTTTAACTAACCGTGCAGACGAGTTAGAAGAGTATGATCTTTTCGGAAGTGGAGGTGGTATGGAACTTGAATCTGACATGGATAACTTGAATTTGGGCATTTCAAAGGTGAGCCTGGGCGATGGCGTCGTTGGTAATGGGTTGGCCCATTTTAGTCTTACAAATGGCGTGGGGACCGTTGCTGGAGAACACCCGTATGGAGAACATCCGTCAAGAACTTTATTTGTGCGTAATATTAATAGCAACGTCGAGGATTCAGAACTCAGAGCTTTGTTTGAGGTAGTTAATTCTACTACCATCTTGTTGAATTTAATAATATTGTTGTTTTTGATGTTCAATTATAGCAATAACTGAAAAAAAAAAATCCTCTTTTGTGTGTTCTAGACAAGAATCTAGGAAATTGTTATCTCGTGTAGATTTCATTTCGTATTTTTCATATTTGTTGATTATTTACAACATGGTATTTTGTTTATCTTGTAGCAACATGGTGACATTAGAACATTATACACAGCATGTAAACATAGGGGATTTGTGATGATATCATACTACGATATTCGTGCTGCTCGAACTGCCATGCGTGCGTTACAGAATAAGCCACTAAGAAGAAGGAAGCTAGACATTCACTACTCAATTCCAAAGGTTCAAATTTGATTTTTATATCTTCCTTTTTTGTAACTGTCAACAGAAGTTAACGTAATTTAGCTTTCTAATTGTTTTTTGTGTGTACCAGGATAACCCATCAGACAGAGATATAAATCAAGGAACTTTGGTTGTTTTTAATTTAGATCCTTCAGTTTCGTGTGAAGATCTTCTTCATATTTTTGGGGCATACGGTGAGGTTAAAGAGGTAAATTTCATCTTTCTCCAATGGTCCCTCTAATGCCAACTAGTACGATATATCTGCTATAAAAATAGATTTGCTAGAACAGGGGATTTTGTATTGTGGAATTTTAAGGGAAAAAAAGAACTGTACAGTACTTGCCATTTTTTTATTTTATTATTAAGAGTAAAGTACATGGATGGTCCCTGGGGTTTACCAAAATTTTGGATTTGGTACCTAGCTTTCCAAAAGTACATGGATGGTCCCTGTGGTTTGCACTTTGTAATGCATTTTAGTCTGCAGCTTTTTCCAAAAGTACATGGTCAGGAAAGCAGTTAATTTTTATGCTATTTTTTGCGCAATAACAGATAAGGGAGACGCCACATAAACGGCACCACAAGTTTATCGAATATTATGATGTTAGAGCGGCAGAAGCAGCCCTTAGATCTCTAAACAGGAGTGACATCGCTGGGAAACGCATAAAGCTTGAACCTAGTCGCCCTGGTGGGGCCCGCCGAAAGTAAGTATACATGTATTCATCATTTGAAGAAAAAATTATGAAAAATTATCCTTGTTGTTACCTGACGTTTTTATCATAAGCGTTTACTTTTTTCCTTTCTTTACTTCAGCCTAATGTTACAAATGACTCAAGAGTTTGACCAAGACGACACTCGAAGTTTCCGACTTCAAGTGGGCCCTTCGATTGCCAGCTCGCCTCCTGGTTAGTCCTTCTGTTGTTTCGGAGAACTATATTTTGAGTTGACATTATTTGACCATCTTACCCAACAATTCAATGTAATTCACCTTGCAGGTGTCTGGCCGCAATTTGGAAGCCCAATCGAACACAGTCCTCTACAAAGTCTAAGCAAGTCACCGGTCTTTGGCTCAATGAGCTCTTCGTTCGGCAACGGTTTACCCGGTTTGGCGTCAATTTTGCACCCGCAACCAGCCCGGATAGCACCGATCGGTAAGGACAATGGAAGGACTAACCGTAACTTCGTTGAACAAAATAACACATTTCAACAATCTCACTCACTTCCAGACTCGAAACTGAGTCAGTTTAGCGAACCTGTGTCTACTTTCGGTGGTTCAAGTGCAACCGGGTCGGGAATCGAAACGCTATCAGGTCCGCAGTTTTTGTGGGGTAGCCCGAATATATACTCTGATCAGCCAAAAGTACACCATGGTTTTCGATCGCCAACAATGTCTCGTCCGTTTACGACTTCCATGGGCCTGCCTGGTCCGAGTCCGACCCATGGGTTCCCGATCACGGGGCGTCACGGTCACGGATCTTTGCTTCACCAACATCATCATGTTGGATCTGCACCATCTGGGATCCCGTTTGAAGGGCGTTTTGGTCGTTATCACGAGTCTCCTGAAACGTTGTTCATGAGCTCACCTGCTTACTGGGATGTAGGTATAGGTCACATTGATAGAGGCTTTTTAGGTTCTCGTGGGTCCGTAGAAAACAGTTCTCCGAGTTTCAGCACCATGTCTTCACCCAGGGTCAATCCTATGTTTCTTGGTAACGGGCCTTATGCAGGGCTAGGGCCCACAATTGCAGAAAGTATGAGTGAGCGTGGACGGAATCGTCGTGTTGACCAAAATGGAAGTCAAATTGATAGCAAGAAACAGTTCCAGCTCGATCTTGATAAAATCACAGGCGGGGAAGATACTCGTACAACTTTGATGATTAAGAACATTCCTAACAAGTAAGACAAAAGGATTGCAACTTGATTATTTTCGGCACAAATATTTCATCTTGATCACTGTCGACGTTTAAAGATTTCATTTTGATCAGTTTGTTATAATACTCACTAATGGTTTCATCTTTGATTATTTTTGGCACTTAAAAATTTCATCTTTGATTAATGTCGGCTCGTAAAGAATTCATCTTGATTGTTTTTGGCAACTAAAGATTTCATATTGATTATATTTTGGTATTTTAGGTATACTTCAAAGATGCTGCTTGCTGCTATTGATGAAAATCATAGCGGAACTTATGATTTTCTTTACTTGCCAATCGATTTTAAGGTATACAATTTTAAGTTTTTTTTTTTCTTAATCCCCCCCCCCCCCCCCCCTCCTCCTCCCCCTCCCCCTTTTCGGATTGGTATATGTGACGGGTTCCCGCCATTTGATGCAGAACAAATGCAATGTTGGCTATGCGTTTATCAACATGCTTTCTCCAACACATATAATCCCATTTTACCAGGTTTATTCTACTTTCCAGTTGACTATTTTTGACTTTGTAGACTCAACCTGGTCAATTGATATTGTTAAATTGTTGTTTAGGCATTCAATGGGAAAAAATGGGAGAAGTTCAACAGTGAAAAAGTTGCATCTTTGGCTTATGCTCGAATCCAAGGAAAAATGGCACTCGTGACCCATTTTCAGAATTCAAGCTTGATGAACGAAGATAAACGTTGCCGCCCTATTCTTTTCCATTTAGAGGGCTCAGAAGCTGGTGATCAGGTAAACATGTTTATTTTAGATATTTAAATACATGTGGTTGGGTGATTTTTTTTTATATATTTCTTAGAGTAAAATGCCATTTTCATCCCTTAGGTTTGGTCAGTTTTGCGACTTTCGTCCAAAGTTTTTTTTTTTTTTTGCATCTAGATCCAAAAGGTTTGAAATCTTTGCCATTTTCAACCGGCTCTTTAACTCCATCCATTTTTCTCCGTTAATTTAGGTGTATTTCCGTCTTTTTTTAACTTAAAGGGCAATTCGGTCCTTTTCACTTTATGTACAAGCATATAGCATATAGCATAATGTACAAGTATTCACTTAAAGGGCAATTAGGTCTTTTTCACTTTATGTATGAAAATACCCTGACTTTATGGAAAAAAATGGATGGAATTAACGAGCCGGATGAAAATGACAAGATTTTAAACCTTTTGGATCTAGATGCAAAAAAACAAACCTTAGGATGAAAGCCGCAAAACTGGCCAAACCTCAGGACGAAAATGGCATTTTACGATTATTATTTCTTTAACGGAGTTAAATAAAAAGTTTAGACAAAAGGGGTTACCAGCGTGGGTTGAAAGTCACTTTAAGTATAATTATATCGCTTCTGTAATCATACGTAATGTCAAGGTTTGGTTTATGAAAACTGAATCTTAAGTTACTATTTACCCTTCCAACTGACAGGAACCGCTGTCTTCAAGTAGTTTGAATATCCAAATGCATCGGGCAAATGGTTCGGACTCAGGAGACTCGTCAGCTAGCCCTCCAAAAACTGGCGTGGGTTCTGGTGCGATCGATAGGAGCTGACAGCAGGTGAAAGCGGCAGTCTTACTAAAGTGTCAAAAAGAATAATATTCATCTGAGACTGCTGTCTTTCGTCAGTACATATCATGTATAGAACTAGGAAAGATGAAAAGAGAAAAAAAAAAAAAAAGGAAGCCCCATGATCGTAAGGCGAGGAGAACGATGGAATGTACAGGTGGAGATTGTCGTTTTGTTAATACGCGAATCAATCAAATCTTCTGTTCTTTTCACCTCATCGTTTTGGGAACCATATGGATGATGATGATGATGATTATTTAGACATAAATTTATGGGTTTCTTGGCAATTGTATAGGGTGGGGTTTAGATCTGACTTTTCATGTGTTTTTGAGTCTCTTTTTTAGTTGGTTTTTGACTAAAAACTAATGGGAACTTTTTTTTTCTTTGTATTTCATGTATTACTCCGGTATCGTTAGTTTGTCATGAGCAGGTTTTTCATGTTTTAGAGGGACGTCTGTTTTTTGTAGAAGTCCTTTTACAGGTCGGTCGGATCTAGCGTTATCGTGCTGTAATGAACTGTAGCCGATGTATGAAAATATGTATCATAATTTCTAATCGTGCTATTTATACTTTTCATTGTGTGATTTTGTTTTTGTTTACAGATTATAGTGGTTCCAATGATTTCATTTCATGCAACAGGTTAAAGAGTTGAAATTTGACTTTTTATGGTCAAATTGGATTCTTAATTTATAGATGGTGTGATGGATTGACTCATTTGTTTCATGAGTCAATCCATCACACCATCTACAGATTAATGGCGTTAGGGTTCATTGCAGACCAATATGTGAAGATGGGACCGTCAGTGAGAATTTTTGAAGATGGGACCGTTGCCGGCCAACGGAAAATGGTTGAGATTATTAAAATCCATTATTCCTATTTTTTATGCTTGTATTAATTGTATCGTCTTTGACTTGTTAAACAAGATTAGACCTGGACTTCTGGTAGCCTTAAATTAAGGAGGGGTTGGTATTAGAGATGAACTACAAACCGGTTAACTGAACTTGTTTTGCCAACCCGACCTGAAACGAAACCAGTTTGGAACCGGTACGGTTTGGGACCAGTTCCCCTTCTCTCCGCCAAAAACCGAACCAAACCGGTCTTTGGGCAAATCGGTAAAAGAAAAACCGGTCCATTTATTTAAAAAAACTACAAATACCCGGTTATTTTTATCTTAAAATAGTTCAAAAACTAATTCATATTTTATGTTTTTTCATCTTTTTTGTCGTCAAAACGGTTTTAAAAAGTGTGCACAAGAACCGGTTCACTGAAACCAAAACTGAATCGCAATGAATGAAACCGGTGTTTCAAATCAACCAAACTGCGGCAAAAACGTACCGGTTTGACTTGGAACCTGTCAAAAGTCAAAACCGGTTCCAAATCGGTTTCGGTTCAGGAAAAAAACCGTTTTGTTTTCTCTCTAGTTGTGATCCTTCCCCTTCTATATTTTTGATACCAGACATTAAACCCAAACAATGTCATCAAAATTATTATTTTTTATTTCTTGGACCATAAACAGAGATACAAAGATCCAAATATAATATTAATTTATTAGTGAATTTGAGCTCATTGCATAAGATTCATGAGATAGAACAATGAGATCTCAATGATGATCTAAAATCTTTGGAATTAGTGATTTAGGGGGGTTTTATGCATTAAAAATACATTTTAGGTGACTTTCAACATATTTTCTGGCTACTTTTTATCGTGTTACGAGATAGAACATAAGCTGAATCGACCATTTGATTAGTAATTTAGTATATGGGTCGAAATTGTCACCTATTATAACCATAGTTGTTAATAGCGCTCATACCGAGTGGCGAGTGCTATAGCGAATAGCGTAGCAAAGTGCTCATTCATCGCTATTTGATTTTGGCGCCTCCATTCAATAGCGTATACAATAGTTGGGATTTAGGTTTTTTTTTTTGTTTGTTAAATATATGTATAGAAACACCGTATTTGGTTATAATATACATATAAAATATTTCAAAACTTTTCTTCTACTGTATCGCCAAACATAAAATAGCTTGGGAAAAGGTATATATAAATTTTTTTTATAAAATTTGAAGACTTAATCAACAGAAAAATGGCCTTTACTTGTTATTTAACAAGTTAAAGGATTTAATCATGCAAAAAAGGATTTATCTGTCACTCAAAAGTTCTGAAGAAAAGGAAAAGAAATGTTTGCATGTCTACCAAACCCAATATGGTGGTTTTGACCCGAACCAAAAAAGTCAAACCTGAACTGTAGATGAATGAATTCTTGGCCATTTTGAATCATCCTGAGCCCCGGGGACACTTTGATCTCGACCCACCCATCTGGTGACGGTGCATGTTTCACAATGCTGATCAAGAAATCCGATAAGATTATCTGAAGCCTAATTTGATCGCCTACAAGATCGAGCATTTTGACGTGATTAGGTATTTCATGAACCAATGGAATATCCTTTTCCTTCAACACAATCATTACTTGGCTCACGATCGCATCTAAAAGATTCTCCATCACAAATTGGTCCAAGTTCAGCTCCACATTGCTGCAAAAACCACAAAAAGTTTCACAGACCAGTGACCTTAATAAATAACAGACAACAGTTTGACCTTAATCAATCAATCAATCATACCCAGTAAAATCCCACAAATAGCAAAGCTATTTGTAGGGTCTGGGGAGGGTGGGATGTAGGCACACCTTACCTCTACCCCTAGGGATAGAGAGGCTGCTTCCAGAGAGACCCTCGGCTCCAAAACACCCAGGAAAGAAATAAATAGTGCATGAGGTGTGTGTGTGTGTGTGTGTGTATGAAGCTACCAATGTAGTATGAGTTGCGAAATAGTGCATGGTAGAACATAACAAATATGACAACACAAAACAGCCTATACACATAGTTACATATCTACGACCATACATTACATCTAGAAACACAACTGTACAAAACATCCTATACACATAGTTACTTATGTACGACCATTCACTACACCTAAAAACACAATTGTACCCTCTCCTAGAAATCCTTAACCTTAATCCTACGTCTCCACAAGCTCCTATCATGGACCTTAATAAATAGCACATAACAGTTTGACCTTAATAAATAGCAGAAAACAGTTTACTTTTAAGGTCCACCCTTTCACTGGATGAAACCACTGAAATATTAGGGTGTGAGAATTTTTGGCACGACATAAACCTAACATAAAATAGTGCGTTTGGGTTTAGTAAACGGGTGCGGGTCAGTTTCGGGTCAAACCCGGGAACACGTTTAGCTAAATGGATCGTGCTCAGGTCGACCTGGCAGGATGATTGTTTATCTTTGTATTCGAAAGACATAAGTTGAATGTCATAAATTAAATTCAATAGGTTTTTTATACTCAATTTAAAAGATAAAAGAGAAATAAGCCTCAAGTTTTATAGTTAAAACTTAATTATTTTATATACATTTTTATTTTTTGTTAAGTTTTATAGTTAAAACTTAATTATTTTATATACCCTTTTATTTTTTGTTGTGATTTTGTAAATCTAGAGTAATAATATGCAAAAAAAAAGAAGAACTCGGGTTAAAAGGTTGTGTTTGTTTCAACCTGCGAATACTTGTGTCATGTTCGGGTTCATGTGTCTGACATGATTTTTGGGTTTGTATCGGGTCCAACCAGCCAACCCAAGGCCACGACACAGTTAACACAAGCGTGAAATGTGAAGATGACGGTTACATCGGTTTGAATTTATCGAGATCTGCTTACCAACCCTATGGGTGATAACAAAATGACCCGTTTTGGACCGAACCCATTTGACCCGTTACTCAACCCACCCATCTTGCCACCTATAGAATTAAGCTATTAAGACTTACCCTGCTTCGATACTTTTTATGTCCATAATGTCAATGATTGACGCAATTTGTCTTTCACAAGCACCACTTGTCTCAAGATACTGCTTCTGATCATCCGAAATAGCCGAGTCTTCAAGAAGTTTATGAGTAAAACGTAGCCCGTTTAACGGGTTCTTTATTTCTTGCTTAATATACCCTAAATCATTCCGTTTCAACACAAATTCTTGATCATTTTTACCGTCTCCTAAATACATCTGTACACTAGTCCTCAAAAAACAAAAACACCCAACCACTTCTCCATTTTCCGCAACTCGTTTGTTTGTTGTCAAGTAAACCTCCACAAGATTCCCATCTTTTCCAAAAAACTCAAACGGTACATCCGCTGAATCGTGTCCGTTGACCGCTCTATACAACAAAATCATAAACTTTCTCATTGTATCTTCACCTTTAAGTTTACATAAACCGCCAAAAACTTCACCGGGAAGCACTTTTCCGAGAACTTCATGTCTCGTATAACCGGTAAGCTTTTCCATGGCTGCATTCCATTCAGAACAACACGCGGTTTCATTTGAAGCGAATAAAGGAGGAATTAAAGGATTTAGCATTTGGATAATCGCGTTATAATCTCCTTCCATACGACTGAATTTACCCATGATAACTTTCTCGTTTGTAACGTCTTGACCAACGAAGCATACACCAACCACATTGTTCATGTAGTCCCTGCTTGTGCATGTATTAGCGATAATGTATATTAGCGCTTTGTTCTGCTGGTGCGTGCAGACTTTTTGTAGTTTCAATTCAATGTTTGTCTCTTCTTCACCTGTATCAAATATATCAATTATCAAATAAGGCAGGGTGACCATATAAGTACCAGAGGAAAACATATGTTGACTTTTGAGGTCAAACAACTTCTAATAAAGATGGTAAACTTGGTTTTAGAAAGCGCGAGGCATTTAGGTCCTGAAAATAAATAAGCACTTAACATAATTATCGGAACACAGTTGACATAATTATCAGATTCATGATTAACACAAAAGTAAGAAGTTTGTCAAGCTTTAACACAAACTGAAATTGAAATGGTCAGATGAGGAATGTTTGGGGAGGCATATAGTATAACTAGGGTTTTAAATTTTTAAAAACTAAAAACAATAAAACAAGAATACAACATATAAAAACCTTTACATGAATAAACACAAATGAACGTAAATGAGCGAACTTAAATGAACACATTACCGAACGTTCCCAAACATAAATGAACGAACGCAACCTGTGTTCATGCTCGTCCGTTTAACTTAACGAACGAAATTTCTTGTTCATGTTCGTTCATTTCTTAAACTAACAAACATAAACGAACTTCCTTCCGCACGGTTCACAAACTGTTCGCTGAACGTTCGGTTCGTTTACAACCCTAGGCCGCCACCTCAAGGCACTGAGGCGTTTTCCTAATCACCTGGGCGCACTTTTTAAAACCAAGGTTGCAAAATGGGTGATTTCGATGGGTTTGGTTTGATAACGGGCCAAAACAGGTTGGGTCCAGCTGACCCGCAAACACCTAATTACCTTTCCTACATGAAAAACTACAATTAAACCGAATTCTATTATCATAAACATTTACTTGCTTACCTTTCAAAGCTCTATAAATAAGATCTTCTACAACCCCACGTGACGTTTCATGAACGAATACATCAATCAAAGATTTCCCCATAGCTTCACTAGCTTTGACTCCAGTCAACTCTGCAATTTTTCCATTCCACCCGTTAATCAAGCCCGAAGCATCAACGCCAAAAATAGGAACAGATGCCGTTTCAATCAATCTCACCATTTCGCAAGCAACAGAACTAGTTTCATCCAACCTTTGACCATCACTCTCACCATGTTGACCATGTTTCTTCACTCTAACACCTCCACCATTATCCGCAACATTTTGAGCTGATGTTCCCATAATCAACTGCAACGAATGAATCACATTGAGCTCAGAAACTTCCCACGGCAAACTTCTACTTTTCACAACTTCACGAAACGCCTTGAATGAAGATCGTGGATGCATTTTCTCGTCATCGTCTTCATCTTCAGGATGATGTTTAGACCCTGCCCATTTAATCTCTTTTTCCATATGTGATCGGAACCAAAAAAAGAAATCTTTCGAAGTAATTCTTGCGGCAGCCATACCACAAACCGCATCACCAAGCAAAACCGCATCAGGATAACCAGAATTCAACAAACTCTCGGTACTGAACCCTGCAGAATCCTTATGTTCGTCGCACAACCATTTAACCAAATCTTTAACTTGTAATTCATTCGGTGTTACACCGAGTAACCAGACTTTTTCGTCATAGTATAAAGCTGCACCGTCACATTTGACTAAATCCATTATACTTGGAGACTGAGTTATGATCCGAAAAGGGTCATCTCGCAGGAGCATGTCA
Source organism: Helianthus tuberosus (assembly GCA_030545235.1). NCBI lineage: Eukaryota > Viridiplantae > Streptophyta > Magnoliopsida > Asterales > Asteraceae > Helianthus > Helianthus tuberosus. The sequence goes on from JARYGA010055170.1 coordinate 24,629, forward strand.
CATAAGGTGGTCTGCATACGGAGGATCTTTTTCTCCGCTTTTTGTTCGGCTAGTTTGAGGTCCATGCAGAGCTGCAAACCCATTGACTGCATTAAAAACTCTCAAGCGTAACGAAGCGGGAACGGGATATGACGTGGCGTAGTATGATGGCAGGCCACCAAGCCCCATAATTTCATCGATTCGTTGTTGTTTATAAGTATTGCCATCACTAAAGACGCGATAGAATTCATGTTAGCCATGTAAACCGCATGGCAGCCATACGGGGCCCGAAGGGTGGAGTTGACCAAGCAAAGTGGTTGTTTCAAGTCCTCACTTTGAATCACGGGAACTGGTTTCGCGTGACAATCGACGATTATTCTGACCCGATTCTGTTTAAACAAAAACCGAGCCGCTTGTGGGATATCTGTTGCAGGATAATGTAACCCTAAATACGGTTCTAAATCCGACCTTCTAATTTCCGCAACAACTTCACCATGATCATCATCATGAAATCGATAAACCATAACCCGATCATAACCCATAAGCTTTTGCACTTCTTCAACAATGGTGTCACACATAGCCCCAATATCACCACTCGGGAGAGACTGCAACCTGGAAATCGCTCTAACGACAAGTTTTTGCGACTGAACCGCACCCGAAAGCAATAATGTGGGGTCACTAGAGTTAGCTGGCTCTAAATCAATCACAACACCCACATCAATCCTATGCAGAATCGCGTAAAACAGCTTACGGGTAGTTTTCGAATGAACCCAAATAGGGTTTAACAAAGTGATCTCTCTAGACCCTACAGCTCTTTCTAAAGAAGCCCTAGAACTAGAACTAAAAAGGGTTCTAGCATCTATTCCAATTTGACTTAAGGGCATGTTTGGGTAAGCTTCTTGAAACAACTTATTAGCTTATTGGCTTCTTGGAAAAGTCAGGATTTTGTGACTTATTGACTTATTGGCTTTTCCCCCTCACATACACCCTCTTTGCCAAACATCATTTTAGAGCTTATGACTTTTCAAAAAGCCAATAAGTCAATAAGTTGTTTCAAAAAGCTTACCCAAACATGCCCTAACTGTTCAAGCAATTTGACTTAACTGCTGCTGTGAAAGTGATCTCTCCTTGCTTGAACAAGGAGAGATCACTTTGAGTTACCATTGTATTCTCTCCTTGCTTAACTTTAGGGTTTTCTTGCTTCTTTTTGGTTCACTACACCTGACCCAAATCTTCTAAGTTTGTAAAATCTAGGGCTAGCAATTTTACACGAATAGACGACACGAACCTACACAAAGTTAACAGGTATCGTGTATGGCTTTAATAGGTATTGTGTACCAAACAGGTAGACACGAGATTACCTGTTAATTTTCGTGTATAAACAGGTTAAGTACCTGTTTACCTGTTAATACCCGTTAGTACACGATAAGAAATTAAATTAAATAAAACTCATCAGCCATGTGCGTATGAGTTTCTTAATTCCTTTCTATTTTCATTCCTTATTCAATTAAAAAAAAATTAAAACCCTAAACTTTCTCTGTAACTCTCAGATAGCATGTCGTGTTCGTGTTAACAAGTATTAACAGGTAATTTTCGTGTATAACAGTCGAACAGTCGTGTTAACATGTATTAACAGGTAATTTTCGTGTATATCATGTCGTGTTCGTATTCGTGTTTGAAAAAAAGGACACGATAAGTTATCGTGTCGTGTTCGTGTATGAGATTTCGTGTATCGTGTCTTATCGTGTATGGTATACACGATATGACAGTCCTAGTAAAATTGAAAGTATTGATTGTTATGTTTTGTGTTGTGTTGGTCAAGTTAAACTCAAAACTATGGACCATTAGGTTATGGGTTCGATTCCCACAGGGGAGGGTTTTCCCAAATTTATTGGGTTTCCTCTTGAATTGGTGTTTAGACATTATTGGCTCGTGGAGATTGATATGATCGGGTGGTTACGTTGGTGACACGAAGTGGTCCAAATTTGCAGTTCAAAAAAAAAAAGTTAAACCCGAAACTCACCCAAAGCTAAGTTTTTTTTTTGTGTGTTAGATGACGTCTGACTCGATTACCTAAAACATACATGCTTGTTTACCAAACCATACCTATAAACATTTTCTTTTGTGCTTAATTAATAGAGAAATATATTAATCCACCGACTTTTAAGCTTTTATACTTCTAAGAACATGTGTAGTGGTGAAACAAAATAATGCCCCCACCATGGGGCATTATTCGACACGTGGCAGTCCAGTCAGCATGGGGCATTATTCCAAAAGTGGCATAGTGGGGCATTATTCTAATAACGCCCATGCAATCATTTCACAATTATTTTTTTTAAACTTTAAATACTTCATTAAATTAAAAAAAAATACAATACTACAAATAAAAAAATTAAAATCCGATTAAATTAAAAAAAACACTAGTTTTCGTCTTCGCTTTCTTCACCCTCGCCAACTTCGTCTTCCTCGTCCTCCGTTTCTTCCTCTCCCTCAGGTGGTACATACCGAACCGACCATGCGTGGTGTACCAAATCAACCATTAACTGGGAATGGTACGGTTCGTAACGCAACTCTCGCGCATTATTCACTCTTTCTTCCATTGACGCCTGTGGATGGTCATCTTGAACGGCTTCTGGCACATAATTCTGGCATATCGCCTTTCCTTCGTCTTCCAAAATCATGTTGTGCATGATTATACAAGCGTACATAGCATCTCTCATTTTTTGCTTGCTCCATGCACGACAAAGATTTCTCAAATATTGCCAACATTGTTTAAGAACCCCAAAGCATCTCTCAATGTCTTTTCGTGAAGACTCTTGAACCTTTTTAAAGTATGCTCTTTTTTCATCAATAGGATCACTAAACGTCTTTACGAAAATCGAATACCTAGGATAAATTTCGTCGCTCAAATAATATCCATGAGGGTAGTAGTTTCCATTTGCGTAAAACGACGCTTTTGGAGCTTTGCCAGAAATCCACTCCTCTAGCAACGGAGATTGTTCAAAAACATTGATATCATTGCATGACCCGACCACGCCAAAGTAAGCCGACCAAACCCAAAGGTCCTGTGAAGCAACCGCCTGAAGAATAATAGTGGGTCCTTTTTGGTCACCCCGTGTGTGTTGGCCTCGCCATGCGGTCGGGCAGTTATCCCAACGCCAATGCATGCAATCTATGCTCCCGATCATACCAGGCAAACCATGCTCCGCCGTATGTACCTCGTAGATCTTTTGAAGGTCGTCCCATGTGGGCGTTCTAAGATAACGCGCACCATACATATCAATAATACCTTTATAAAAAAACATAGACAAACATAAGCTTCAAAAAAAATTGTAAACATACTCGTCGTTTTTAACAAAAAAAAAGTAAAGTATAGGAATTATACTGCGACAAAAATGCTCCAAGCTGTCTCGCGTTGTTTTCTCGGCCATTTTTAGATACTCGTCGTTGATGTCGGTTGTGTTTCCATAAGCAAGGATTCGTAACGCCGACGTACACTTTTGGATACCGGTAAATCCAAGTGCCCCTCTCGCATCCGCTTTTTGTTTAAAATAATCGTAGTTGGCTTCCAAGTCGTCGACTATGCGTAGAAACAACCGCTTACTCATTCGGAAACGACGCCTAAACATTTCGTTCGAAAATGTCGGCGCCTCATCAAAATAATCTTTCATCAAACGATCGTGTGCCGCGCGCCGGTCTCGTTCAATATAACCTCTTTTATTTTTTTCTGCTTGGGGGCGACAACAATGCTTCACATATCTCACCGCTAGTTGACAAGCACTCGTAACCGCCTCTTGCTCAACCTCCTCATCGGTGGAATCATCGCCATCCGCAAAATACTTTTTGTAGTAAAAATTTACCATGGATGAAGAACTAGGAGAATCCATCAAGTTTTTTATAAAATGGTTGTGTTTTTTAGAGAGTTTTTGAGATAGTTTTGGTTGAAAATGAATGAGTTTATACATATATATATATAGTTAAAAGGTTAAAAAAAAATTCAACTAGCCGTTTCTAGCCGTTGGGGACTTTTCATTGGCTGGTCAAAATGATGCAAAGCGTTTTAAATAAAACGCCAAACGGATTTTTTTTTTTCAAAAAAAACGCCCGAAAACGCCTACCGTAATGGGGGGGGCGTTATACGGCGTTTTTTTTCAATTTTTTTTACAAATACCGCCCCACTACGGGTGGTCTAATTTATTGGGTTCTAGGATTATATAAAAACTTTAGAAACTAAAAAATGTGCTTGGAAATCAATTGTTAACAAATAATGAGTATGCCCGATACTTTCAATTTGTTAAAACTGTGTGCATAAGTTGTCCAATTACAATAGTGTGTCTAAACTAGTCACGATAATGTGTTTACACCAATTATGACAGTGTGTCAACACACATTGGTGTGTTCAATTTATCAATATACAACTATACAAATATAATAACGTGTCCAAACTGCTAAACAATGGTTCTTCTAAACACCATTTGCACTTAAAAATATATTAGTCACATCTTAAATCCTTCGTATCTTCAAAACCACTTTCTACATTGGCTTATATATACACACATGTATGTATATAAGAAATATAGTTTTTCATATTGAGATATCGAAAGATGAATGCTTATTGTAGTATGAAAAGAGAGAGAATACATATGAAAATAACATTTCCGATATAGAGAATAGAACCCTCAAAAGAAAGTGGGGGTGAAAAGGAGAATAAAGCTTTGCCACCACCCGTAGTGGTTAAGAAAAATAATGCCCCCACCATGGGGCATTATCCGACACGTGTCATCCCAGTCAGTATGGGGCGTTATTGCAAAAGTGGCGTAGTAGGAATAATGCCTAATAATGCCCCTTCCAACAGCGGCGGATCTAGAAAATCCGCCAAGCCGTAACGTTTTATAAATAAGCCGTAACGAAATCGAAAAAACCTCAAATTTTTCCAAAATTTACACTAATTTTTTCAAATTTTTTCGCGCCAAGCCGTAGCGGGCGTTGCCCCCCGGCATAAGGTAGCTCCGCCACTGCCTTCCAATCATTTAAAAAAAAGCAAACAGTTGGTGATTGGCTAGTCAAACCTTGGACACATGCAAAAGAAAAAGCAAACACTCCCATTGGCCACTTGCTTTGCATATTAGCGTTATTATTAAAACGCCAAAGTTCAATTTTTGATTTTTTTTTTAAATAACGCCTACCGTAATGGGGGTGGGGGCGTTTCCAGGCGTTTTTTTTCAATTTTTTTTAAAAATACCGCCAGTGGGTGGTCTAAGAAAACAACTCCCACAAAAAAGGAGAATAAAGATGCAAAGGAGAGTTAAAAAAAAAAAATATGCATATTCTTTATTCTTGTAGCTGTCTATTTTTTTATTTATTTTAAATTAGGTTTCTAATTCCTAAAGGGTGAGTAGCAACAAATTCGATGGTTTCACGTTATAAAAGATTAAAATCTTTAATTTTGTAAACTATTTTAAACAACTTTATAAAAACCAAAAATATAAGTTTTGGTAAATATCACTTCACTTTATAAAATATAAGTTTTCAAAATGTGTGGAGTGTATAAAGTATGCTCATAGAGTAATCCAAAATGTAGTCGCCACAAGATAATAAATCAACTTAAAAGTTTTCACCAATCGACTCTACTAAACATAAATTTTTCCATAGCTTTTCATATATGATCTTTTACCTAGAAACATATACCACACAGGATTCTAGCTAAGAGTTAAGTGATAACACATGTTAAATGTCCCCAATGAAAGAGTTTTTAATCATCTTTGAGATCTTGAGATGCATTCGATAAATGTCCCCAATGAAAGAATTTTTAATCATCTTTGTGAAAAGAGGACAATAGAAAGATTGTAAATTGCATAAGCAACATGAAGGCTTTAAATATGAATTTTCAGAACAAATTTGAGAAAAAAGAGAGATCGCAATTTGTTTCTGTCAGACTCGTTTTTGATTGAAATGCATGGGATGTAAGTTTTTTGTATATAACATTTGAGTTTAATCCTAAGTTTGTGAATATAACGTTAAAGCTGAGGACGGTTAATCATGCATCATATGGTGGCGTTGATAGCTGAAAGACAAAAGGGTACATGCACTAGTCGGTCTTTGTCCCGATTGCTGAGTGTTATGTGCCTTATGTCCAAGGCTTGATGCAAAACTACTATCGAGCCGGGGGTCTTACTGGAAGGAGCCTCTCTATTCTTACGGGGTAGAGGTAAGACTGTCTACATCTTACCCTCCTTAGACCCTACCTTTGCTTTGCTATTGGTGGGATTTACCAAGTAAGATGATGATGATTTGAGTTTAATTGTCTAGATATGTTATTTCTACCGGATCTACTTTGTGTAATTCAAAAGGAAATGGAATCTGGAACTTTGCCGACTGAAGGGGTATGGTCCCAAAAAAGCCGCGCAAACCTTCTTCAAGGTTGCGCGCGGGACCATACTCCTTATTCAACAACTAACTCATTGCCAACCTCGCGCGAGCTACAACGCATTTCATTTAACCGGTGCGAGGTCTAGACAATAGGAAGCTCCAATTATAACACTTAGCATTTCTGAAAAAACACTCAATCATCTAAACCCTGCGCGAGATGGTCACATACCCAGCAAGAATCGCGCAGGGAAGCAGCGTAAGGCTGTTTCAGATAGTACACAAGGTACAAGTGGCAGAAGAAAAGAACCAATCAGCGTCCTTCTGGCCCTGCTCAATCGTACTCCACGATCATCTGACATGCAGGAGGCAAAAAGTACTTAAGGACGCCGACGTGGCACCAATCACAGGGCAGAGACAACTGCCCCACGATCTCCACTTACCTGCTGATGGCAGAAGGGCGGCCAGGCCGACAACCTTGACACGTGGCTCCAATCACAGTGCGCCAACACCAACGAACTTCCGGAAGCCACTAACGGTCGACACCAGTGAGACAAATAGCATATCCTCCAAGTTGTCGCCTTCTGGCCCAAGGCCCATCAGCCCACACCCTCTTACACCTCTCCGGTTATAAATAGAGACCTCACTTCACAGGTTAAACATTCCATTCCCTCTACTCTCACTCTTAATACTTAATTATCTCCCCAAAGCAGTCGCTTATTCTCACGCCGGAGCCCGGTTAAGAGGGAAACCCCCACATTCCCCTCTTAACGAGTAACGGTGTTCTGTTTTGCAGGATAACCCAGTCATTAAGGAGCTCAGAAAGCCATAAAGAAGATTAACCACTATGGTAGGAACATAAACCAAACTGATTAGTCTCATAATTAGTTCCGTGTTTCTTCATTGGCGCCCACCGGTTTTCTACAAAACACTTTCATCTTCTTTTTTCTGAGCTTTCGTTGTTTTTTCTTCCTTCGATCATGGCTGGTCAAGGAATCATTCCTGAGTTTGTTGGTTTCGGAGCAAACTCTAATGCAGCATTGGGGGTGGATAATCAAAACGTCCAACCCCAACACATTGAAGAAATCGGTGAAATCGAAGTCACCAATACTGGGGGACCGCGTGGGAGCATCACCCGCATCACTCAGACGGTAACCCCAGGGAGCAATGGCGCCGGGCCTTCAAACCCAGCTCCACCTCAGAACGTCTCGGCGCTATTAGGGATACCAGAGGGCGAAACTCCAGCCTCGTGGTATGCCAAAAATATTGCAACCATTAACGCGACGTATCAATCCCTGATCGCTCAATAGGCAGTCTTAACGGCAGAACCGTCCTTGGTCACTCCGCAAGGACAGAGTCAGGGGGCGCGCTAGATACCCCCACAGGAAAACATCCAAGGCTGAGCTAACCGACCTCCCCCTACCAGAAGACTGAGCGTGCAAGACACGCGTGATACACGAGGGGAGACAGAAAGCTACTATGACTATCCGTCAAACGTCCAAAGAGGTCCAGTTCATAGCCGGCTCACGCCGCGCAACCTCGACAATGAATGGGAAGAAACTGACCCGAATGATCCAACGTGGCAAGACGATGAAGGTTCTTCAGTCTTCAATCGTTTACAAAGGAACCATGAAAATTACAGACCACGACAACACGTCGGGTACACCGAAGAGGCAGAGCAAGACTTTCGCCTCGCCTATCGACCAGCTGAAGCTGTAGAACATTCAAAGTTCATTCCAAAGATCGCGCTGGCGCCGCTTAAAAGAGAGAAATTACCTCCGACGGTTGGAAAGTTTAACGGATTGACTGATCCCGATGATCACGTCAGAGTTTTCACAAGCGTAGGTTGCATGGGAGGATGGAATATGCCCATGTGGTGCCATCTGTTTATTCAAACGCTTACCGGGGCTGCTCGCGCCTGGTTCGACAGTCTTCCCCCAGGAAAGATCAAATCATAGGTGGATTTCAGGACACAGTTTTTGAGTTACTTCAGTCAGCAGAGACGTTACCAGCCCGACACAGCCGAGGTAGAGGACATCTGGCGCAGAGATAACGAGGGTTTGGAAGATTTCATCACTCGCTTCAACAAGGAGTGCTTGGAAATCGGTGGCGTAAGTGAACAACTCATGCGCTGCCACTTCAAGAAAGCCATTCACTGTGATAGTCTCATCAGAACTATCACTGGGAAGGACGGAATGCCCAAAGAATGGGATAAGCTCATGGAAGCCGCGAAGATAGTCGCGCAAACTGAAGAGTCACTCGCCAGAAACAAGAATTATCGTACTGAAGATTGATTTTCTAAAGGGGGCCACTCGCGCGACGACAACAGACGAAACAAAGGCAAAAACCCTGGGTGGAAAGCCAACCACTCCAGCGGTTATGGTGAACGGCCTCGTTATGAAGAACAGTCTCGCTACAGAGAAGACGCGCGAGACACTATTGGTCGAATTGGTTATCGAAAGGCAGTCAAGGATGACAACCGAGACAAGCACTGGACTCCGCTCATAAAAACTCCAAAAGAGGTGCTAATGACGGAGAACCATGATTTTAAGGCTCCAAGGCCTATGACGAACAAAAAGGGGCAAGATCCCAACTTGTATTGTGATTTCCACAAGGATACGGGTCACCTGACTGACGATTGTTACAGCTTGCGTCAAGAGATCGAGAAAGCGCTGAAAGGCGGAAAGCTGAGTCACCTAGTTAAAAACATGCGCAAAGATACGAGACACCTACAGCGCCATGACGAGGGAAACCAAAAGAAGGTCCGACGCCTAGAAACACACATGGTCAACGGACCTAGTGTCACGGCCCCCGACCCGGTTTGACCCGTTTCAGGAGCCGCGGGACAGAAATCCCGTGGTATTTAATTAACAGCGGAAGTTTCTTCAGGATCTTTTTAAAACTGAAATTTCCCGTTTATTTTATTTCACAACTCGGGATAAAACCCGGTAATTTACAATCTTGAGATTTCACGGAGAAATCTTTATTTTTCAAAACATGTTTCTTTATTTTATATTGAGCCACTTCCTTAAGCTTGTAGTGCTTCACAGCACTTTTCCTGGATCACAACAGATCACCTGAAACATGTTTGAAAAAGGTTTTGTCAGCGGGAAATATTGAGTGAATCATTCTTTTTACTAAAACGACTCATTTGTTATAATTTACAGTATTAAGAGCGATTACAATGTTTTTATATCAACCAACTACCCTCGGTATTTGTCACTCGACTCGTTTCTGTGACTATGGTCATATCACCCATTGGCTAACTCGTTGTCCAATGGTGAAGATTTTCAAGTAATGTATACAAAACCCCACATACCGGCTGTAATATGGAGATTACATAGACTTAATCCCTGTAATTATAACTTTGAAAATAAACATGATTTTGAAAGTAATTTGATAAAAAGAGAATGACTCACATTGCAGATTTAATTGAGCAGAGCCTAGCCTACTGATTAGCCTTTTAACCTAAATTTAATAACATGCACATGAACTCGGTTAGTAACTAATACAGCATTTACGATAACTCACGAGATTAAACCCTCACATCGAATGACAAAGTGCGATACTTAAACATCCATCGAATTAACGACGAATGACAAAGCATAAACCCTAATGTGGGCAGCACTTAAACATCCATTGGATAGTTTAATCGATAGGACATTGAATCGTAGCAGCGATCGAGTTAATACCGGGTATCGGAGCAGCACCTCGCTAATATAATTGAAAGTATTTTCGACTTCAGAGTACTATTCTTTCGTTTTTGAAAGTTTTGATCGACACCAGTGGATTGTGCAAGTGACGGGCTATTTATAGGTGATTTTAGGGTTTCACGCGGCCCGCGTAAACCCTTAGCTTAATCTTACGCGGCCCGCGTGGCCGCCCAGTCTACGACTAGCCTTGACCAGTCATACGAAGGTGTACCAGATGGACGACATGTGGCACGGTTACGCTTATCCGGTCAACACAAGGTTGACGCGGCCCACGTAAGATGTCCCTTGTCTCTTACGCGGCCCGCCTGAGAACCCAGATTTTGTTTTTCTTGATTTTTGATGTGGTTTAGGGTTTCAGGGGTCCGGGTTTATACTTACGGGTATTTTTAGGAAAATTTTGAGAGTCCTTACATTCTCCCCACCTTATTTAAAATCTCGTCCTCGAGATTCATTGAAATAAGTGAGGATACTTTCGCTTCATCTCCGATTCCAGCTCCCAAGTGTATTCAGGTCCTCTCTTTGAATCCCACTTGACCTTGACAAGTACTAGTTTCTTGTGTTTGAGAAACTTAATCTTTCTGTCTTCTATTTGAAGAGGTTTCTCAACAAATTTTAACTTTTCGTTTACCTCTATGTCTCGGAGAGGTATTACTAAAGATTCGTCTGATAGGCATTTCTTGAGATTGGATACATGAAATATATCATGTACTCCTGCCAGTTCCTCTGGTAGTTGTAATCGATAAGTAACTGGTCCTATACGTTGGATCACTGAGAATGGTCCTACGTATCTTGGACTTTGCTTTCCTTTCTTACCGAATCAGACTACTCCTTTCCAAGGTGAAACTTTCAATAGTACTTTGTCTCCCACTTGGAATTCCAACGGCTTTCGTCCATTATCAACATAACTTTTCTGGCGATCTCGAGCCGTCTTCTGTCTTTCTTTGATTTGTGTAATCTTGTCGGTCGTTTCTAGCACTATTTCAGGACCTGACAATTGACTTTCTCCTATTTCTGCCCAACAAACTGGAGTTCTGCACTTTCTTCCGTACAGTGCCTCGAATGGAGCAGTTTCAATACTTGAATGATAACTATTGTTATAGGAGAATTCAATTAATGGTAAATGATCGTCCCAATTTCCACCAAAATCTATCACACATGCCCTGAGCATGTCTTCCAGAGTTTGGATTGTCCTTTCACTTTGTCCGTCTGTCTGAGGATGATATGCAGTGCTTAGATTTAGTCGAGTTTCCATTGCTTCTTGGAAACTTGTCCAGAAATGGGAAGTGAAACGACTATCCCTATCTGATACAATGGAGAGTGGAACTCCATGTAAAGATACAACTTCATCTACATACAACTTTGCCAACCTTTCCATGCTAAAGGTTTCTTTCATAGGTAGAAAGTGAGCTGATTTGGTTAATCGATCCACAATTACCCAAATCGCATCATTACCTTTTCTGGTTTTGGGTAACTTAGTAACAAAATCCATTGTTATGAGTTCCCATTTCCATACAGGCATTTCTAGTTGTTGTAGTAGACCTGAAGGTTTCTGATGTTATGCCTTAACTTGTGAACAAGTAAGACACTTAGAAACATATCGAGCTATATCCTTTTTCATTCCTATCCACCAAAAATTATTTCTTAAATCTTGGTACATCTTATTATTTCCTGGGTTCATGGTATATCTAGACTTATGGGCTTCTTCTAAAATCTTATTTCTTAATTCTCCTTGTTTAGGTACCCAAATTCGTCTTTTGTGGAATCTCCAAATTCCATCAGCTCCTTGTTCTAATTCTTTTATTTGTCCCTTCATTCCTTCAGCATCATCCTTGATAGTTGTTTCTTGTACATTCTTCAATTGTTCCATTAAATCTAATTGTAGATTTAATCTGAGAGCACGAACTCGTCGTTGTTTCTCATGATACTTACGACTTAAGGCATCTGCAACTACATTTGCCTTTCCTTCGTGATACTGAATATCACAGTCGTAATCACTTAGGATTTCCATCCATCTTCTCTGCCTCATGTTTAACTCTTTTTGCCCAAATATATATCTTAAACTTTTGTGATCCGTATAGATAGTAAACTTACTTCCATACAGATAATGTCTCCAGATCTTCAGGGCAAAAATTATGGCTCCCAATTCTAAATCATGAGTCGTATAGTTTTCTTCGTGCTTTTTCAATTGTCTTGAAGCATACGCAATTACCTTCTTGCGTTGCATTAGCACACATCCTAATCCTAGTTTTGAAGCATCACAGTAAACTTCAAAATCTTCAGTTCCATCTGGTAAAGCTAGGATTGGGGCATTTGTTAACTTTTGTTTTAAAATCCTAAAAGCTTCTTCTTGCTTAGGTCCCCATTCAAACTTAACTGCTTTACAGGTTAGTTTAGTTAATGGTACAACTATCTTGGAAAAATCCTTGATAAACCGTCTATAATATCCGGCTAAACCTATAAAACTTCTAATTTCCATTGCGGATTGTGGAACCTTCCATTTGGTAATTGCCTCTATCTTAGCAGGATCTACATGAATACCTTCGTGATTTACCACGTGTCCTAAGAATTGCACTTCCTTTAACCAAAATTCACATTTCGAGAATTTGGCATAAAGCTTTTCTTTTCTTAACAAAGTTAAGAGTGCATGCAAGTGCTGACAATGTTCGTCCTGAGTTTTGGAATAAATAAGTATATCGTCAATGAAGACAATTACAAATTTATCCAAATACGGTTTACAGATCCTATTCATCATGTCCATGAATGCTGCAGGTGCATTCGTTAATCCGAAGGGCATGACTGTAAACTCGTAATGACCATACCTAGTTCTGAAAGCAGTCTTAGGTATGTCTTCCTCTTGCACCTTCAATTGATGATATCCAGAACGTAAGTCAATCTTAGAAAAATATCTAGCTCCTTGAAGTTGATCGAAAAGATCATCAATCCTAGGTAATGGGTATCGATTCTTAATTGTGACCTTATTTAATTCTCTATAATTAATACACATTCTCATTGAACCATCCTTCTTCTTTACAAACAACACTGGTGCTCCCCACGGGGATGAACTAGGTTGTATGAAACCTTTACTTAGTAATTCATCTAATTGCTTTTTCAGTTCTAACATTTCTGTAGGTGCTAACCGATAGGGTGCCTTGGCTATCAGTGTAGTTCCTGGAATTAGATGAATTCTAAATTCTACTTCCCTATCTGGTGGTAGTCCTGGTAATTCTTCTGGGAATACATCTGGGTATTCTGAGACTACAGGAATTTCCTTAAGTTCTTTACCCTTAGTATTGATGATTACTGAAATCATATATACTATTCCTTGCTTTCGTTCATAACTAGCAACTTTCATTACTGATATGAACTTCATGGGCTTACGTGGTTTATCTCCTGTAATCACAATTACTTCTCCAGTGGGTGCCTGAATTTCTATAGAGTTCTTATCACAAAGGATTCGAGCATGGTTGGCTACTAACCAATCCATTCCTAATACAACATCGAATTTGGCTAATTTCATAGGTAACAGGTTTGCAAAGAATTTATGACCTGAGAGTTCTATATTTTCTTTTTGCAAAACCTTATCTATTTTGACAGAATTCCCTTCTGCTGTTTCAACTGTAAAGATTTGCCTAAGGTTGGTCAAAGGTAAATTAAGAGCTTGGCAGAATGAAGTATTGATAAAACTTTGGTTTGCACCAGAGTCAAATAATACTTTGACGTAAATCCACTATCTGGATTTTGCAACGAAATGGTCTTTCCGCTAGGCCAAATCAGCTTCCCCGTCACGCTTTCTGACGGGAAGCATTCAAGAACAACAAATGTGAACTTCATGGTGATGCCTGTCAAGTCGAGGCATGATGTGTTGATCGGGAGAGAAACCCAAGGCGAACTTAACATGGTAACTTCCACCCCCCACTCAGCGATAGGTTTTCCAACCAAGACGGGGGTGGCAATTATCTATGCCAAGAAAGAAGTAATGTCAACGAAAGAGATGCGCCCAACAAAAGCGGCAAAGGTTTCAACAACCGAGCTAGAGAAGTGGGTGTTAAACCGCAAATACCCGGAGCAAACGGTGATGATAGGCCACGCGATCTCACCAAACATCCGAACGCATCTCAAGCAACTCCTATTCAGGAATATGGATATCTTCGCTTGGACTCCGGCTGACATGACCGGTGTTCCGCGCGATATCACCGAACACTGCTTAAACACTTACCCTTCCGTTGAGCCAAAAGTGCAACGGAGACGCAGCCTAGGGGCGGATAAAACTAAAGCGATGAATGAGCAGGTATGTGAACTGCTAAAGGCAGGGATCTTGCGGGAGGTCCGTTATCAAAGTTAGGTTGCGAACCCAGTTATGGTGGAGAAGTCTAGCGGAGGTTGGAGAATGTGCGTTAATTATACCGATCTCAACAAGGCATGTCCGAAAGATTGTTACTCTTTGCCTGAGATCGACAAAAAGAGAGACTCTCTCGCACCATACAGATGGAAATGCTTCTTGGATTGCTACAAGGGGTACCATCAGGTTCAGATGAAGCTTGAAGACGAAGACAAGACAGCTTTTCAGACCGATCTCGGTATCTTTTATTATACAAAGATGCCATTCGGCCTTAAAAACTCTGGCGCGACATATCAACGCCTGATGGATAAGACCTTCGCTGGAGATATCGGGAAGCACATAGAGGTTTACATCGATGATCTGGTGATTAAAAGTCCTGAAGAGGATCAAATGTTGAAGGACATCGAGAAAACATTCAACTCGCTGCGCAGCGTGAACATGAAATTGAATCCAGCCAAATGTTCTTTTGGTATGGAAGAAGGGAAATTCTTAGGCTTCATAGTCACAAATGGGGGATTTAAGGTAAATCCAGAAAAGGTCCAGGCAATAGAGCGTATGCCATCACCACGAACAATCAAAGAAATGCAAAGGTTGGCCGGCCGCCTAGCCGCACTTAACCGTTTTCTGTCAAACCACGTCGCGAAGTCATATCCTTTTATCAGCACTCTGCGCAATTGTGTGAAGAAGCAAGAATTCAAGTGGACGCCTGAAGCAGAGACTGCTTTTCAGCAAATGAAGGAGTGTTTGATCGAGCTCCCTACCCTGACTGCACCGTTCGAAAAGGAACGGCTCATCTTGTACTTGTCATCATCGGACAAGGCAGTTGGATCGGTATTACTGGTGGAGAGAAATGGAGTTCAAACTCCAATTTATTACGTCAGCAGGGTACTCACCGATCCAGAAACGAGATATTCAACAATGGAAAAGCTGGTACTTGCATTGCTTCATGCATCTAGAAGGCTTCGCAGATACTTCACAGGCCACGTCATCATTGTGCTTACAAATTTCCACATCGGCACGATATTGAAAAAGCCAGAGACGTCTGGGCGGTTAGCAAAATGGGCAATCGAGCTGGGGGGCCACAACATACTGTACAGGTCGCGCCCAGCCATCAAAGGTCAAGTTCTAGCGGACTTCATCACGGAAGTCCCAGTGGATAAAATCAAAGATTGTGAGCTTGTTGAGACTCCCGTGCAAGACTCGACAGATGAGTTATGGATGTTGTATACTGATGGGGCCTCAAACGAGGATGGCGCGGGAGCTGGATTGCGCCTTGTGAGCCCCGAAAATCATGAATTTACTTACGCCATCAAGTTGGATTTTAAAAACACCAACAACGAGGCAGAGTACGAGGCATTTCTGGCAGGCTTACGCCTCGCCATAAAAATGGGAGCTAAAAATCTTCAAGCGGATGTTGATTCACTTTTGATAGCCAGTCAAATCAACGGAATCTATGATGCAAGAGGCGAAGTTATGGCCTTATATTTGGATCAGGCGAAAGAGTTGCTTCAAAAATTCACGTCCTATAAGGTAGTTCACATCAATCGCTCTGAAAATAAACCAGCAGACGCTTTGAGCAAGCTCACTTCAACCTCCTTTCAACATCTCGCCAAAGATGTAAGGATTGAAGTACTCAAGAATCCATCAGTTTTACTGCGCCAGGTAAACGTGATCGAAATAGGTCAGCCATCTTGGATGACCCCTATAATTCAGTATTTGCAAGAAGGAATACTCCCTGAGAGCAAGGCAGAGGCAAGAAAGATTCAAAACAAAGCTCTGCATTATGAAATGAATGGTGGTATCTTATACCGCAAGTCCTTCTTAGGGCCACTATTGCGCTGCGTGGACCCCCAAGACGCGAATTACTTGATCAGGGAGATTCACGAAGGGATCTGCGGCATCCATGCGGGACCTCGCATGGTTGTCGCGAAGATTATGAACGCCGGATATTATTGGCAAGGGATGCACGTCGACGCCCTGAAAGAGCTGCGCAAATGCGACTCCTATCAGCGGCATTCTCCAAAAACCCTGCGCCCAAAGAACGATCTTATCCCTGTATCCACTGCTTGGCCTTTCCAACAGTGGGGAATTGATATGGTGGGACCCTTCCCAGAAGCTCCTGGCGCTGTCAAGTTCATAATCGTGGCTGTTGATTATTTTACTTAGTGGGTGGAGGCCAAAGCTCTCGCATCAACCACTGCAATGATGGTGCACAAGTTTATTTTGGAGCACATCATCTGCAGGTTTGGTCTTCCACTCAAAATCGTCACAGACAACGGCACCAATTTTGCTTCTGAGGATCTTCAAAATTGGATGAAGGAAATGAAGATTGAACATACATTCTCCTCCGTTGCGCACCCTCAAGGCAACGGTCAAGTGGAAAGCGTTAACAAAAGCATCGTCGAGGGGATAAAAGCCCGACTGGGCACAAAGCGAAGAGGCTGGGTAGATGAGCTCCCAAGCATCCTGTGGGCTCATCGAACCATGCCGAAGACAAGCACCGGCGAAACTCCTTTCAGTCTAGTATACGGCTCGGAAGCAGTTATCCCGCCGGAAGTTGGACTCCCCTCACCGCGCTTGACAGTAGTCAACACGGTTGACAACGAAGCAGAGCGTCGTCTTGACTTGGATTTGCTAGAAGAAAGGCGCGAAATTGCGCGAATTAAAGAAGCTAAGTACAAGACACAATTGGAAAGGTATTACAACGCCAAAGTACGCATTTGCACCTTCACTCCAGGAGAATATGTCCTCAGGGACAATGAGGCTTCGAACGCTGAACGCCCCGGAAAACTAGCACCCAAATGGGAAGGCCCATACTTGGTTCACGAAGTGCTAGGAAAAGGGGCATACAAATTGCGCACCCTGGATGGTCACATCATCCCGCGAACGCGGAATGCGCAACAACTGCGCAAATGCTATATGTAATTGCTCTCGGCCTTGCGCCTTTACTCACTGATGTTGGCCATGCGCCTCTTTACTTTCCCATGTTGGCTAAACGCCCTTTACGTCACAAGCAATGTATGTTGGCCTAAGCGCCTGTTTCTTAATCAATGAAAGCATACGACATGTTTTCTTTCATCACGATGACTTCTTTCGTTACAAATGCATGTTAAACTTCTGATTAGCACGAAAACACTCCAGTACATTACGAGCTCTTGAGTTATGCCCCCAAGGTTCTCCGCGAACATAGCGTGAGACCAGGCAGTTACACTCACACAAGAGCCACACTTACATTTATTCGCGCTAACTTAACCAAAGTTTCTAACAACAGTGCAATAATTGTAACGGGAAAGAATAAACAAGCATAATATTTAATAAGCGCAACCGCGCAACAGTTATACAGAAAACAAATAGCATTCATTCAGTCTAAAACAAGCGCGACCGCGTAAAGGTTTACATTAAAAACTTCAAGAAAAATTACAAGGCACAGCCTAATAGCACTAGTCTATTCAAAGCCATCACCATTATCATCGTCGCGCTTATCGCCGACACCATCGCCTTCCTCATCGCCATCATTGCCCGCCGTTTCTTCCGCATCAGACAAGTCAACAGTTATCGGTGGATCAAGAATGGCCTTAAGGCGATGACACCAGTCATCGTACTCTAAAGCCTTCGCGACCAAGTCCATCACGGGCAATGATAAGTGATCATAAGCATTTTCAGCACGTGTCAACTCGGCACCAGCCTAGTCAGTCACTGAGCAATGACTAGTGTCAAACTCCTGTCCGAATACCTCTTCAACATGCTGCGCACATTCCAGATAGCCTCCACGATGACCAACTGCGCGCGCGGCATCTGTCAGAGCAGCAACAGCGCGATCCAATTCACCAGTGTTAAGGACAGAGTTGGCAACCTACAGCGAAGACTGTGTATTAAAAAACAGCTTTTAGCAAATAAAACTTCTAAGGGAAAAGAATAGTATACCAGCACTACTCCGCGGCCGCGCATCCACTCGGCCTCAGAGACAAGAGCATCAACGATGCCCTGAGCCTCAGAATAGTTAGTCTACGCTACATTGAGGGCCGCGGTACTAACATCACGCGCTTCCTCAGCTCTCTATTTGGCCTCCTCAGCAGTGGCAGCCTTAACTTTCTCTGCCTCGAGATCGATTTCCAAGGACTCGCATTTGTCGACCTGCTCGTTCAGGCGGCGTTTCAATTCAGCAATCTCGACATCCTTGGCCGTCAGATCCTTGTCTTTGCTTGACAGCTGCACCTTCACCTCAGCCAGCTCAACCTACAAGAGATAAAAGACTCACTTAACTCTGCTAACAAAAGCATAAATTGAAAAGAGAAGTTTCTCGAACCTCAGCTTGCTCCTTAGCAGCACGCACAGCCTGCGCATCCTCGACTTGCGTTGTCAACTCAGCAACCTTGCCTTCGAGCTCAGTAATTTTAGTGCGAGCAGCATAAGCGTGCTGGTTGTATTTCTCGCAGATCTTCTTCCATTCAGCCTTCTCCTTTGCCAACAGATCCTCGGCAGCTCGAAGCTTGCCCTTTAGGCCCTCGCGCCCCCATTCCTCCGCTTTCCTATCAGCCTCAAACTTGGATTTCTCTTCCTCAAACTTGGCATTAGCCTTCTAAAACTCTTTAACTTGTCGCACAAGGCGCTCACGGTATTGCTCCCAATCGGCCCGCTCCCTAACCATCGTTCGCCATTCGCGAACGATTTGGTGGTTGGCGGCGCGAGTATTGGCCTCCCCAATCACATAAGTGCGATACAGCCCATCATGAGTCTTCGCCCTCTGTCGGTTAATGATGCGTAGTCGAGTGTTATATATATTAGGTGTATATTTTAAGCCCCTTTAACACTTTTTAGTCAAGTTTTAAATTTATAAAACACAATATTTACTAACACTAGACACACATATGGGCAAGTGCACCCATCGTGAGCGTAGTATAGTGTTGGTAAGATACCGAGGTCGTCCAAGGACACAAGAGCTTTTAGTACCGGTTTATCCTCAACGTCTAATCAAATCAAAAGGTTTAGAAAAATGTTTTAAACTAAGAAAAATAAAAACTAACTAAAATGCTGAAAATAAAAATAAAAAGAAAAAAACAGATAGACAAGATGAATCACTTGGTTCCGACTCGTATCTAGTGTAACCTTTGATTATTTCCGCACTTTTGCACTATTTTAAGAGATTATCTTAGTTATTGTAGTAGGCCCCTCTTTTGAAGGTGACGTTACCCTCACTCCAGTAGTTTGAGTCAGCAAGGATACAATCCTAAAAGGGTGGATTATTGGAAGATAATTAATTAAGTTATTAATGCAATATTATGGTAGGCCCCTCTTTTGGAGGTGACGTTACCCTCGACTAAGTAGTCTGAGTCAGCAGGGATACAGTCCTAAATAGCCGGGTTATAGTATTAATAGTAGTTAACTTATGAGGGGATCAAAGAGTTTGGACCCCCGCCATCCAATACCGTTAAGTATTGAAGGAGGTCCTACTAAATTTGACCCAGGTCCATTGCAGGACCTCTAAACGCTGAACAATGGCAAGACCTTTACCAAACCGTTCCCTTAACCCCCGACCAGGTAGCCAACATACCTCCATATAGACCGTGGAGATATGAATGGTGAAAATCTTTTATTTTATATAGACAGTAAAATAATTTCAAGACACCACGGACAAACGATAAAGAAAGATCGCCTTCAACATAAGCAACTAGTTATTAAAGTCATTAATACGAAACCAAATAAAAAGTGCGAAAAGATTAGAAATAAAAAGTATTACACTAGACACTTTGTCTTCACCAAGTGATGTAAGAGACTTAGGCAAACATGGCCTTGATTGTCAAGAACTCTTACGATCAATCTTGGATCCCGAGACGACTCACACACTCTACGATGGACAATGGATGATGGTGGTGGATGATGGTGTTATGGTGGTGGTGGGTGAAGTGTGAGAGAGGTGGTGTGCCAAGGGATGGTTTGAGCTTGAGCCAAGCACTCCTATTTATAGGCTGAACAGAAACTCGGGCACGGCCCCGTGTCCAGTGGGCACGGCCCCTTGTCCACATCCTTCTCTTTCTTCATTTAATGCAGTTTTGTCTTTTTAGTTGACCACGCCCCCGTGTCCGCTGAGCACGACCCCGTGGTGCAGAAGAATCTTTGTACTATGCAGATTTGCTAGATTGTGCGAATCTTATAGTTGACCACGGCCCCGTGTCCGCTGAGCACGGCCCCGTGGTGGGCAATAGAAGCTTCTACCACTTTGTCTTTGCTGCTGGCACTTGGGCACGCCCCCGTGCTGGCTGAGCACGGGGCGTGTTCAGTCTTCTGTTGTCTTGTTTTGCTTGGGAAGATGCTGTCGTGGGGTCGGGCATGTCACGTCTTGTTCCTTTTCTTGTATTTATGTCAGATTTTGGTGTCTTTTTGCTTCTTTTGTTAATTTGAGCTCATTTAATCCTGAAAATACAAAAGGAAGACAAAAGCACACTTTTTCCAACATTAGAACTAAAAAAGGGTTAGTTTTATGCCTCAATTGATGAAATTTATATGTTGCATTTTTAACACATCAAATACCCCCACACTTGAATCTTTGCTTGTCCTCAAGCAAAACTCTTTATAATGTGGCTATTACACTTCCCAAATGGAATGGGTAGAGAAGAAGGTTTTTGGGCTTGTCGTAGAGTGTCGGGATTTCCAAGATTTTTTATTTAATTTTATTTTTATTTATTTACAATCCTATTCGTCATGATTTATTTAAAACTTTTCATAAGATAAATTACTTATTAGGGCATAACATGCCTCTTTAAAATTCTATTTATATACAAGTTCACATACCTCACGGGGATCACTCAACACTCGACCGAAAATGTATTTTTGTGGATCACTCGAGAGCGGCTTGGAACTTACTCCTACCATAGGCTTGCCAAGCAATCAATCCTCCTCCTTTTTAACTTATAAACCTTTGTAAATATCAAGAGGACTTTGTGGGTGAAGGGTTAGGCTTGGGTTAAAGGTAGGTGGTTGGGTTAGTGGTTAGTGGTTAGTAGAAAAAAAGGCGAAAAGCGTAACAAGTGTTGGTTTTCGTAAGACTTTCTATTTTCGTAACTTTTATTTTGATGAAGCTATTATTCAAACAAAGTTATTTTTGATAAACTTGTTTGTTTATTTTCTTTTGCTTCATCATCAACACATTTTTTTTTTTGAAAGTCATATGAAAAATTGAACTTGTTACTAAAACAAAGGGGTAAAAATGAAAAAGGTTTTGGTGGGTGAAAAGGGTGTTTGGTTTGGGTTAAGAAATGAAAAGGTTTAGGCTCAAAGGGGCTAACTAGGGGGATTTTGGGTATGTGGTAAAAAAAAAAAATAAATAATGGTGTAGAAATAAAAAGGGTTAGTCCTAATGCCTCCATCATTTACTTACTCGGGTTTTAAGTTGATAAGGACCGGGAATGTATCGTCATGGCAAGTTCTAGAGTCGTAAGAACCAAGCGGCTATTCACACAAGAAACGAAAAATGAGCATTTAGTCTAATGATATGTAATTGTATGCTCAATAAAGGCTCAAAACTCACTTTTGTGGGAATGGGTTTTTTTATGTGATCAAGTATATATAATCAAATTTTAACTAAGCTTGTCATGCCTTTTCATAATTTTCTTATGTTGGTTCTTTTTATCACGACGCTATCGGTTGTAAATTCTTAAAAATATAACTTTTTAGAACTTTGAAATTCCCAAGTTAAACCTAGACAAGTAAAAAAAAATTATTTTTTTTTGAAAAAATTTGGGGTGATTAGCGTTTTGTGTAAGGCTTGTATTTAGGACTTGCAAGATTCAAGGTTTTAGCATCCCCCCCACACTTAAATTACACATTGTCCTCAATGTGTCCCAAAAATAAGTTTTTAGGTTGATTGAATGTGTAAAAGGTGTGAAAAAACAAAAATTTTGTGTTACTGGGCGCTGAACACGGCCCCGTGTTATCCGGGCACGGCCCCGTGTTCAAGTGCCAGTAACAAAATTAAATCAAGAGAAACAGAAGCCTGGACACGGGGGCGTGTTGGGTGAACACGGCCGTGTCCAGTTACCTGAACTGGGTCTTTTTCTGCAGACTGTGCAGCACGGGGCTGTGTTGGGTGGACACAGCCCGTGCCGAGCTTACTGTAAACGAAGAAATTTCGTCGGACGGTTCTGTTTTCCTGCATGGAGTGCTGGTTCAAGTTTCCCTTGTATCCTTTGTCATCTCAAGTGTGTTTCATTCATTTCAACACCACCCAAACACCATCTTTTATTAAATCATAGAGAGTTACATAGTAGTCCTAAAAAGTGAAAAATAAAGCAGAAAATAAAAGTTAAAAAGTCCTAAGCTAGATAGGTCAAGTGGTACTTAAGGTCTTCCTAAGGAGTTCTACTTCTACATTAAGAACCGAAATTCCGGAAATAGTTTTCCGGTTTAAAAATCTTGTAGAACTCCAAGCCGAGCGGTGTCCCTAAAGCCATTCTTCTATCTCTCTCGGGAGAAGGGAGGCGGCTTCATGTTCCTCAAAATCTTGTGGAGGGGGAGTGACACCAATCGGAACCCCTTGTAGTATGTCTCGAGGGGGCTCCGGATGTAGGGCGTACCATTCGGCCGGAATGATGACCTCCGGCACCACGTTCCATGCCCTTTGGGTAATAATTGGAACAAAAGGAGGAGAGGCGAGAATGTTCAACCTGTGGTGCAAAAGGTTGACCTCCCGGAGACATCCTTCTAGTCCCACCGTCAAATGATTAATGCGGTCGACCAATGCCTCTTCCACACTTGTTACTTCATCAAGGGCCTCTCTTAAAGCGTAAACATAGTTTACAAGAGAATCTTCAACCGTTGATGATCTTCTCCCCTGCCGGTTGTTTCTGGAATGCGACGAAGAGTTTCCGCTTGTTCTGCTTGCCATTCTGAGAAAACATACCGAAAAGAGTTCAATTTTATGGATCCAGTACTTCGGACACGGCCCCGTGTTCAGCGAACACGGCCCCGTGTTCAGATATCTGCAGGATTTATGAACAAGGAATCTTGGGGTTTCAAATTGTTTTTATGATTTTTGGAGCATTTTGAAATTAAACAACTTAAAACATTGTTATAGAACTTATTTTTAACAAGATTCCATGAACAAAAATCTAACAAATATCTCCATAAGGCTTGAAATTATGGAAGGTTCAAGCTTTAATGGAAGTATGAGGAAAATTGAAGAAGATGAAAGTGGATAAAAGAGGAAAGAATATAGCTGAGAAACTTCTTTTAGAAAATACCTAGGATGGTATGTGAGAATATTCCTCAAATCTCTGTCCCTGGAATGGTTCAAATGTGCAGGATTCTTGGCTGCATTTATAGAAAACGACATTACATTGCGCACGGCCCCGTGTCGGCTGGACACGGCCCCGTGTGCAGATGGAATCCTGACACATTTTTGTCCGCATCCTGACAAAATCAGAAGGGAATCTTTGGGTGGACACGGGGGCGTGCTGACCTGGACACGGCCCCGTGTCTAGAAGCTGTCTTAAGGAATTTGTCTGTTTTCAAGGAGCTTTTCCAGATCGGGCGGTTCCTTACTGGATGGAACAACCCCAAAGTGCCTAAGATACCTTAATTGATCTAGACTAAGACGAGAACGCAAGAGGTTGTCGGTGAGGGTGATTCCTATGCTATATGGAGGTGGACAAGTCCAACCCTTTTCCGGGCTCTCGTTAAAGAAGGTGTATGTCGAATCGCTCAGGTCTATGTATGCATCAAACGAAGTTGATGGGGAGTCCTTCACGACACAATCGACACAGGGACGACTATCGCTCAACTCCTCACTAGAGTTAGGAGTATCGTTGGAAACAATGAAGTCGTTTGAATGCGTTTCCAACCCTTCTTTTT
This sequence comes from Helianthus tuberosus, assembly GCA_030545235.1. NCBI lineage: Eukaryota > Viridiplantae > Streptophyta > Magnoliopsida > Asterales > Asteraceae > Helianthus > Helianthus tuberosus. The sequence goes on from JARYGA010055170.1 coordinate 48,872, forward strand.
GGCTATTGTCTTGGAAAAGATTATTGAAATCTTTCCTAAGTTCTTTTAACCAATCAATAATTAGATCTTCTAGTTGAAATAATTCGTCGAGAAGCATTTCTCCTAGAATATCCGGTTGGGCGCATTCGATGGAGAGATAGGGATTATTTTTACTTTCGCCCCTCTTAAGGATACTAGGAAACGATGGGTCTATATAGTGGGGTTTATAATTTAGAAAAAAAACATTCTAATTATTTATGGTTACCACCACATAATTGACACCACATAGTACCATAAGAGTGTCGAAAGTAAAAAGTATCAGTATCACTCATGTTTGTGTCAGAAATTACCAACCGTCGGGATCTTACGGTTATGTTTTCAGTAACTGAAACTTAGGCACGGGGGCGTGTTGAGTGGGCACGGCCCCGTGTTCAGCTTACTGTCTGACTTAAAACAAGATTGCCAATTCCAATGATTGGGCACGGGGCGTGTTCAGCGGGCACGGCCCGTGCTGAGTTCTGCAGAAGCTGAAAAATTAAGAAAAATCCTAAAAAAATAAAAAACAAGAAAAAACGATTAGGCCGTTGATTCCTAACTTTCTTAAAATCCTTGTGTCCCCGGCAACGGCGCCAAAAACTTGATGCGTAGTCGAGTGTTATATATATTAGGCGTATATTTTAAGCCCCTTTAACACTTTTTAGTCAAGTTTTAAATTTATAAAACACGATATTTACTAACACTAGACACACATATGGGCAAGTGCACCCATCGTGAGCGTAGTATAGTGTTGGTAAGATACCGAGGTCGTCCAAGGACACAAGAGCTTTTAGTACCGGTTTATCCTCAATGTCTAATCAAATCAAAAGGTTTAGAAAAATGTTTTAAACTAAGAAAAATAAAAACTAACTAAAATGCTGAAAATAAAAATAAAAAGAAAAAAACAGATAGACAAGATGAATCACTTGATTCCGACTCGTATCTAGTGTAACCTTTGATTATTTCCGCACTTTTGCATTATTTTAAGAGATTATCTTAGTTATTGTAGTAGGCCCCTCTTTTGAAGGTGACGTTACCCTCACTCCAGTAGTTTGAGTCAGCAAGGATACAATCCTAAAAGGGTGGATTATTGGAAGATAATTAATTAAGTTATTAATGCAATATTATGGTAGGCCCCTCTTTTGGAGGTGACGTTACCCTCGACTAAGTAGTCTGAGTCAGCAGGGATACAGTCCTAAATAGCCGGGTTATAGTATTAATAGTAGTTAACTTATGAGGGGATCAAAGAGTTTGGACCCCCGCCATCCAATACCGTTAAGTATTGAAGGAGGTCCTACTAAATTTGACCCAGGTCCATTGCAGGACCTCTAAACGCTGAACAATGGCAAGACCTTTACCAAACCGTTCCCTTAACCCCCGACCAGGTAGCCAACATACCTCCATATAGACCGTGGAGATATGAATGGTGAAAATCTTTTATTTTATATGGACAGTAAAATAATTTCAAGACACCACGGACAAACGATAAAGAAAGATCACCTTCAACATAAGCAACTAGTTATTAAAGTCATTAATACGAAACCAAATAAAAAGTGCGAAAAGATTAGAAATAAAAAGTATTACACTAGACACTTTGTCTTCACCAAGTGATGTAAGAGACTTAGGCAAACATGGCCTTGATTGTCAAGAACTCTTACGATCAATCTTGGATCCCGAGATGACTCACACACTCTACGATGGACAATGGATGATGGTGGTGGATGATGGTGTTATGGTGGTGGTGGGTGGTGGGTGAAGTGTGAGAGAGGTGGTGTGCCAAGGGATGGTTTGAGCTTGAGCCAAGCACTCCTATTTATAGGCTAAACAGAAGCTCGGGCACGGCCCCGTGTCCACATCCTTCTCTTTCTTCATTTAATGCAGTTTTGTCTTTTTAGTTGACCACGCCCCCGTGTCCGCTGAGCACGACCCCGTGGTGCAGAAGAATCTTTGTACTATGCAGATTTGCTAGATTGTGCGAATCTTATAGTTGACCACGGCCCCGTGTCCGCTGAGCACGGCCCCGTGTCCGCTGAGCACGGCCCCGTGGTGGGCAATAGAAGCTTCTACCACTTTGTCTTTTCTGCTGGCACTTGGGCACGCCCCCGTGCTGGCTGAGCACAGGGCGTGTTCAGTCTTCTGTTGTCTTGTTTTGCTTGGGAAGATGCTGTCGTGGGGTCGGGCATGTCACGTCTTGTTCCTTTTCTTGTATTTATGTCAGATTTTGGTGTCTTTTTGCTTCTTTTGTTAATTTGAGCTCATTTAATCCTGAAAATACAAAAGGAAGACAAAAGCACACTTTTTCCAACATTAGTACTAAAAATGGTTAGTTTTATGCCTCAATTGATGAAATTTATATGTTGCATTTTTAACACATCAGTTAACCTCACCAGGAGGGAAGGAGTTTAGAACCAATCACGGCAAGGGCCGAACTCTTGAAAGGTGTCTCTCTGCTTCAAACCCCAAGGAGCTTGGTGGGGGCATTACCACGCTCCTCTTCAGTATAAGTTTTATAATAAATGTCACCAAGGGTATCCTTCGCCCCGATAACTTGTGGGTTGTAACCCCCAGCGCCACCAGAGCTCGCGCCACCAGAAACATATGGACCTGATCCCCCAGTAGTTCCCTTGAAGCGACGGGAAGCATCAAGCCGCGCAGGGTGGGTAGGCTTATCCACCCCAGGTTCCTTCCTCTTCTCTTCATGAGCAGTGATAGAAGCAGCACTGGTATACTTTAGAGCATCATCAATAGGCTCTTCAGGAGCCTTTTTCTTCTCCTTCTCCTTCTCAACATCAGCAATAGGCTTTTCAGCAGCCCGTTTCTCTCTCTCCTGCTCAGCCCGCCTCTTCCTCTCCTCATCAGCTTTTTTCTTCTTATCCTCCTCAGCCTTCTTCTTGTGCTCCTCATCAGCCTTCTTCTTGTCTTCCTCGGCTTTCTTTTCCTCAGCCTTCTTCTTTTCTTCAACAACTTTCTCCTTATCCCCCACAGCAGCCTGTTTTCCCTTCTCAGACTCCACTCCAGCAGTCTTTAAAGGTTTAATGGTAATCTTAGGCCTCTTTGGCTCCGGCTCCGAAGGCTCTGTGATGACAACTCCCTTCTTTTCAGGGATCTTTTTAGCCTCTGCAGGAGTAAAAAGTGTTAAAAGAAAAATCGACAAACATAAACGTAAGGTCCAAGAAGCTAACCAGGAGAAAATCTATAAAGAGAGCTCAAGTTGCTCTTTTTTCCAAGCTGTGGGACTTCACCAGGCTTTGGTATCACAGCTGCACCAAGCGCAGCCTCTCTACTCCTTTTCCTGATCAACTTCACAGCGGGTTCTTCCTCCTCTACTTCTTCTTCCTCCTCTTCGTCATGGGCGACAAATGAGGGAGTAGCACCAGCATCCGGGTTACGAGAGCCCGCGCTTCCTGAACTCTTGGAGCCAACCCCTCCTGTCTTCTTCTCGCCTATACGAGACAAGCCTTCAAGTGAATCACTGGCAATAACATAATCTTCCAAGTTACTCTGACGAAAGCGAAGAGTACCTTTGTCAGCAGCGCTAGCGGTTGCGCGACTACTCCCAGCTCCCTTGCTGGTCACCTCAGGATCCAAGTTGATTACCTTCTTCTTTCTCAAAGGTTTTTTCTTCTTATCTTCAGGGTCAATCCCCAAGTCGCGCAACACACCTGCAAAGATGTTAGACCATGAACTTAGCTCTCCGTTTGATGATCCCACAGACTCCTCGCTGGAAAGATAGACAACCTCTTTCCCAGCAGAAGTGATAGAGCGCAATGGACGAGGGTTAGGTATATGCGCATCTTCGGTTGCAGTAGGCAGAACGACGAATGCATCAGCAACTGGGAACATGAAGTTACCCTTAATCTGTTCATACCAGTACTCTTCTCCAGCCTGGAGCGGGCGCACGCCCATGGAACCACCAAAGGTGGGGAACGCAGCTTGATACAGTTGCGCCTCTACACGTCAAATTATATAAATAAACACAAGATACAAAACAAGAAATAAAAGAAATCAGGAATCACTAACCTCTATCGTCGAACATCAAAATGGGAACTTCCTCGCTATCAGGCAGCCATTGATCGCTCATCCGCGCCGCCACCAAGACGTTCTCACCAAACACTCGGTTTGGGGTGGTAGTAAGCTTCTGGTACCAAGCCTCATTCTTGGGAATCAGCAAATCTTCCTTCGCAATGGGTTCAGACCAGGCGCGGAAGGTCATCGCGATCAGGATCACTTCCTCGCGAATATAGAAGAATTTCGGTTTCCAATCATGGAAACTATTGGGAGGATTAAGGAGTACCTTCTTTGCGGCGCCCCGGCTAGCAAACAAGAAGAACCCCATGTTCCGGATAAGCTGGTAAAATGCCCTAAACCTCTCAACCGTCGGCTCGATATCATGAGATCGACATAAAAACTCGAAATGTCGAACTCTCACCATCCCTGGTGGACTCAGCTGTGAGATATGAAACCCATAAAACTGAAGAATATGGGCCATAAAATTCGTCGCCGGCAGCCGAAAGTTGCCCTGATGAAAGAAATCTTCAAATAACGTGATATAACCCGGCGGTGCATCGGCGGCAGTCTGATTCTGACCGGGATATCTGGCATCCCATTCCGGTAGAAACCGGAAACTCCTCGTGATTTGCTCAAACAGCCCCAAGTCCCACCTAAGGACGGGAACTGGGCCTTCTTCTCCGGGATTATCCTCTTGATGTTCTTCAGCCATAGATAACAAAGAAGAAAGTTTGAATATTTCTTCAAGAAACTTGAAGATCTGCTACTATGTTCTTCAAAAGTTTGAAGATTCAAAAGAATTCGAGAGCAAATAGGAAGGAGAATACAACAGAAGACGAAAAAGTGAATTCTTCTCTCCATCTCATCGGATATATATACCCATCGCATTTAATGCGATGGGTAAACGTGCCGGGATCGCCGCGCACGTGACCAATCAGAAGACGATACGTAAGGTGAGAATCCCGGAGTGACGGTTACCACGCGCGCGTGGAGCTCACTCTCCTGACGGAATGACCAACCGTCAGAGACAACTTGATGACAGCCGTGTAAGTGGTCAACTCAAACGTCACCATCAATGACGTTTCCCACCAACTTGTCAGATTTCAAATTTCAAGGGATTTCCCGCCCAAAATTACTACAAACTTAACGAAGAAGTTACCAAAGGCACACGCGCAATATCAACACAAAGCAAAGAAGCATCACCAGCCAGATATGTAGTCGCGCCGTAACAACTGTCAAACATTTGCACGCGCGCGCCTACCAATAAAAAAACAAGCATTTTATGCAACTCTTTTTCTTAGTCCAGAGCTCCAACCACTTGCCTCGCGCATGGTGCAGCACTGGACTGGGGGGACTTGAAGGGGTATGGTCCCAAAAAAGCCACGCAAACCTTCTTCAAGGTTGCGCGCGGGACCATACTCCTTATTCAACAACTAACTCATTGCCAACCTCGCGCGAGCTACAACGCATTTCATTTAACCGGCGCGAGGTCTAGACAATAGGAAGCTCCAATTATAACACTTAGCATTTCTGAAAAAACACTCAATCATCTAAACCCTGCGCGAGATGGTCACATACCCAGCAAGAATCGCGCAGGGAAGCAGCGTAAGGCTGTTTCAGATAGTACACAAGGTACAAGTGGCAGAAGAAAAGAACCAATCAGCGTCCTTCTGGCCCTGCTCAATCGTGCTCCACGATCATCTGACATGCAGGAGGCAAAAAGTACTTAAGGACGCCGACGTGGCACCAATCACAGGGCAGAGACAACTGCCCCACGATCTCCACTTACCTGCTGATGGCAGAAGGGCGGCCAGGCCGACAACCTTGACACGTGGCTCCAATCACAGTGCGCCAACACCAACAAACTTCCGGAAGCCACTAACGGTCGACACCAGTGAGACAAAGAGCATATCCTCCAAGTTGTCGCCTTCTGGCCCAAGGCCCATCAGCCCACACCCTCTTACACATCTCCGGCTATAAATAGAGACCTCACTTCACAGGTTAAACATTCCATTCCCTCTACTCTCACTCTTAATACTTAATTATCTCCCCAAAGCAGTCGCTTATTCTCACGCCGGAGCCCGGTTAAGAGGGAAACCCCCACATTCCCCTCTTAACGAGTAACGGTGTTCTGTTTTGCAGGATAACCCAGTCATTAAGGAGCTCAGAAAGCCATAAAGAAGATTAACCACTATGGTAGGAACATAAACCAAACTGATTAGTCTCATAATTAGTTCCGTGTTTCTTCACCGACCCAACCCGAAACCCATTCAGACCCGAAACCCGTTCTGACCCGAACCCGTTTTGACCCAAACCAAAACAACCGTTTTTTAATTGACCCGTTTTGACCCATGACCCGACCCGACCCAACCCGACCCGTTTGCTAGGTCTAATTCTGAGTATGGTCAAGTGTGGTTCAACCATGTTCATCCCATCTCAAAGGGGATACCCGACCGTCCTCTTTCAAGCATAATGTTTGAAAATGTGTGTTCCAAGGCTCAGAAAAACCTGTACACTTTCATTTTATGCATAATTTAAGATAGAAATATCATATAAGCTATATGATGTTTATATTTTAAATTATGCATAATACTATATAACTTATACGATATTTTTTACATTTACATACTTTACCATTCTTTTCATTACCATAAAATGTAAAGTTAAGTATATACCGATTGTCACTTTGGTTGGATGCCAACTCAAAACATACTATGTGACACTTGCAATATGGAATTCAAAACATTCTATCACGATGGCCGAAGCGTGATCCCTTCTATTATTCGTGTCAGACGAACACCTAACTTTGCTCACATTTGTGCTTCTTCATCTGTTTCTTCCACTACATAGGTACGAGA
>JARYGA010055171.1:0-15651 GCA_030545235.1 Helianthus tuberosus
AAGAAATCCACGAAAATCTGGAATAATCATCAGTAACGACCAAACAATAGTAATCTCCAGTAATACTTTTAACATTCACAGGACCAAACAAATCCATGTGAAGTCTCTCCAGAGGTCTCGAAACTGAATTGACTTTCTTTGTAGGGTGTGACTTTTTCTTCTGCTTACCTTTGATGCAGCTAATGCACTACCCTTCCAGATGAAAACCTTTGATATTAACTGCCAATACCAAATCATTGTGCACCAAATGATTCATTTTTCTAAGATGTATATGCCCCAACTTTCGGTGCCACAATCTTGATTCTTTCTCAGTTGCTCTAGACACAAAACAATGTGCTTGACCAGTAGTTGTAGTTGCTACAGACATATCTAACACATATAAATCATTCACTCTAGGTGCCCTCATGATAATCCATTCTTCAGGGATAACAAAACCAGGTTTCAGAATCAAACATTCTTTATCAGTGAAGTGAGTAGTATACTGATTGTCACAAATCTGCGAGATACTAAGCAGATTGTTCTCCAGCTCAGTGATGTAGTTAACTCTCTCAAACGTCACAATTCCATTGGATAACGTTCCTTCACCAACAATTCGACCACCTTCATGACCAGCAAATCCCACATAACCACCATTAATGTTTCTAACATCATACAGCAACGCGGTTTTTCCTGTCATATGTCGAGATGCTCCACTATCCATGATCCATCTGGATATCAGTTGTGGAAGATCCTGCACAAAACAAACTTCAATTTAATCAACTACAATAAAAATGCCGATTCATGCTTCGCGAACAAGGAAGCTCCGGCAATTCAAACTGCTTATTCGAACATGGTGTCCACCCAGGCCTCATCAGCCTTAGGTGTAACCTTGACTCTCGCAATTTGAATTTTGAAATTTTCAGCCTTCAAAGGTGGAAAATTTGCATCATAATCAACCGAAATGGATTCTTCAGCCTTTTTCACTTCAGAAGTTGAAATTTTCATTTCAGTTTTTGGTTTCCAAACTTGTTGAGATAATGCAACCCGCTTATAAAATTTATCATTTTTAGTTACCACTTTCATTACGGGTTCATTTTTCACTTTGATGTTGTCATTTTTCACATTCTTTTTCTCAACAACGATTGGTGCTTTACCCTTCACATCAACTTTCTTTTGTTGAATCTTCATAGTTTCAGTCTTAGGCTTCACATTGGTACACTTTCGTGCAATGTGACCAACTTGGTTACATCTAAAACATGTTCGAGTATCAACACCTCGACTTGTGCCTTCAGACCGATAATGTGAAGCTCTTTTCTCAAAGAACTCTTTATTTGATTTTGAAAAAATTTCATTTTCCTCATCAGAAAGTGAACTTGAACTGTTCACAAACACCTTCTTTTCAGCAAACCTTTTGTTTTGAAACCTTCTTTGCTGATAACTATTACCACCCTGATAACCACCCGACAAGTTGTTTCGATTGTTATTATAAAACCTTGGTGGAACAACAGGCTTTTTGTAGTAAGCTTTATCTTTCTCAAAATTCATTTGCCTTTTTGTTTGTTTCAAACTGTTCACTTCCGACAACTCAACTTCAACCAATTTGAAAACATTTGTCAACTTTTTCACATTAACATTTTCAATGGGAAATTCAGAATCCGAATACAACTTATCAGATCCAGCCATCTTGTACATCACAAGACCCGGTTCATCACTTAAATTGTTTTTGGACTTTGATTTCTGAATGTATTTATCCAAGAAACACCCATCATCTTCAGGTGAATCAGACATCAAAACACTTTCAGCTGTGCTCTTAACAATCTTTGTCTGAACACTATCATCAGATGATGTAAAAGTAACATCAATGTTTTCAGGAAGTTTAACTTCTTTTTCTTCCTCAATTTCAACCAAACCAGATTGCTTTTTCGTGTAGTTAGCGAGAACAGGTGGTGGAACTTGATGAAAACCCACCCCGGTTCCATCAGAATACACATCTTCGCCCGCTTTGTCTTTCCCAATGGGTTTGGGAATGATATGTTGCAAAACAAAGCTTGCGGAGCTATAACTATTAAGCTTCAACTGGATTCGCTCGTTTTCAATTACAGCCTCTTGAACTTTAAGTTTCAATTTAGCGATTTCATCCAGTTGTTGATTGATTGATTCTTCTTTGACTCTAAGCACTGCTTTCAAATGTTCATTTTCTTTAAAAGTTTTACCATTTCGATCATCACAATCTTTCATTGTGCTTTTCAGTTTTTCAAATTTTTCAGAAATCTGACGGTTTTCAAGAATCAACTTTTCATTTTCTTGTTTAATTTTGTCATGATCAATTTTATCAGTTTCAATTTGAGTAGTTAATTATTTTATCCGTTCAGTTGAAGCTTTAACTGTTTTGTCACGACCAAGAATCTGATTCTCAACGCTTCTGACCTTTGCTGTCAGATCTTTAATTTTCTCACCGTTGAGATACGTGACAGTATTACAAAATTTGCACTCTTTGTTGCAATTTTTGCAATCAGCATTTCCTTCGATCTTTTTACCTGACGCATTTGTTGACGAGTTTGGACTGACCTGGCCTTTTGACTCAGACACGGAGTTAGAATCTACCTCAAGTTCTTTGGCAGCCAGCACTTTGTCAGCCATTTTTCCCAGGTTCTCTGCATTCAACTCCTGCGTAGTATCGATAACTCCAGTATCAATCTTCTTTGATTTTTCGATCTCTTCTTTCTCTTTTTCTTCTTTTTCTTTCTTCGCTTCCTCTTTCATTTTCTCTGTTGGAGTTCCCCACCATTTGTGTTGCCAATACTCATCATTTTCTTTCATTTCCTTGATTAAGACTTCCAGATCAAGAGTTTTGTGATCAATCGCAATATTTCCATACTCATCAAGATAACACTCTCTGTCTGGATCCCATCTGTTGGCTCTCTTTGCATCCAAATAGATACTAGAAAGTCTAGTAATTTTGTTTTCCGAAATCATTTTTCTGTATCTATACTTCTGCTCTTCAGTTCTCTCATCTTTCCATGGAATAGGTTCATTTTTCGCCATGAATGCGTAACCAACCGCATCTTCTTCTGGTAGAACCTCTTGACTCCAATCATAACCCTCATCATCGTAAATCACTGCAAGAGCTCTAGATTTCTCTTTGTTGTCTTCAACCTGCTTCAATCTAGGCGGCTCGTATTTATTCTGGTGATAAATTGCCTTTTTGTAGTAATCATCTCTGAAAGGATTCTCCGATTCATCAGCATAAGCGTTTCGGCATTCTCGTTTGAAATGACCCTTCTGCTTACACTTGAAGCAAGTCACCTTCGATTTATCGAACCCCAACTTAGTAGATGCACCACCAATTGTCTTTCTTCCAGTGATTTCCATGAATCTTTGTGCACGACGAACAGCACTTGCCATAGCCCAACGAATATCGTTCAGTTCCATTTCCTCCGGATCAATCAGATCGTAATCTTCTTTCGTCAGATTTGTGTTGCCTATCTTCCCAGCTACTAATCCTTCATACGATTCCAACACCGATGCTAGGAAGATCATCTGCTGCTTGGCCGATTCCTCATCAAAGTTCTGAGCATTCTTCAAGTCTATTGCAATGTTGCATTGAAAACGATTCTTTGCATCAGAATGACTTCCAGAAGATGAAGATCCACTGTGATACCCACTATGACTTCCACTGCTTTGACCACTTTGATTTTCTTTGCCGGCTATCGACACATTTTCAGCAGAAAACGCAGTTTTTGGAGAAGTTGCTTTTGGCATCATCCTTTTTGGATAGTACAAATCCAAATTCTGCTGGTAAGATGAATGATTAACTTTGTACGTCTTCTTCAACTCCAGTTCATGACTTTCAAGTCTCTCAATCACCAAATCTGGTTTCAACAATTCAGGAGCAATAGTATTCTTCAGCATCAATGCATAATATCTCCAATCCATATCTTCTGGTAATGAATCGAACAGTTTGTCAACAAGTTCTTCATCAGAATATCTGATATCATGTCTTGCTAATTCCAGCTTCAGATGACTGAACCTCTCTATCATTTTACACACTGACTCATTCTTAAGACAACCAAACATATCAAACTCTTTCCTAAGAAGTTTCTTTTTGTTTTTCATTATCTCTGTACTTCCTAAACATTTCTGTTTTAACTTTGCCCAGAGGTCTTTAGCGTTTGAATAGTCTATCAGTGAGATGATATCCTCTCGAACAGATTGAAATAACAATGGTACACACTTTTGTTCGGCTACAAATAAATCAATCTCATCAGATGCTGTTAAGACTTCACCATTCTTGTTTCCTTGATCATAACCGTTCTTCAGACTTTTCCAACTTGGAAATGCGAATGCCATCATCCAATCTTCAATCTTTCTGGACCAACGACTGTAATCCTCGATAGCCATTAGCTTTGGGGGTTTATTGAACGTTCCAAAAGCACTTTCTGATTCCCAAGCTTCCTTTTTCCTCTCTTTCGGTGGATTCTCGTTTTCATTGCTTGTAGATGAAACGTCTCCCGAGTTTCCAGCAAACGCGTACATGTTACTGAACGGGTTCATGAAAATATCATCCATCATGAATGTACCTGCAAGATTATCAAACACTTAGACAAATTTTGAAATTTTAACAAACACTGACACTGAAGCGAAATCACTAATAGTGACTAATGAGCGAAAACAACAGCAATGTCCTCTCGAGCGAAATCACAACTGTTCACTCGAGCGAAATCACTTGAGTTCCTTGGAGCGAAATTGCAAAATTGACTCTTGGAGCGAAATCTGATTTGACTGTTGAAGCGAAATCAGATCTTGTCTCTTGGAGTGAAATTAACCTTGTCCGTATGAGCGAAATCAGTTGACAAATTGTGACATAAAAGCGAAATCAACTGATGTACGTAAAAGCGAAATCAGCTTTTAACCATTTTTGACCAAGTTTTAATCCGTATTTCAACCTGAAACTTTCTAGGGTTTGTTATTAGTTGGTTTTACACGTTATACTTGAATTTTATACAATTTTAACCGTAGGAACTTGTTTAATCCGAAAAAACAAAAGAGAAAGTGAGTAGAAATGAGAGATTTTTGTAGATTCAGCTGTAGTAGTATGAACTCCTCGTCCTGAAGCTCTGATACCACTTGTTGGACCGTGTCGTGACCCTAAACGATCAGTCAAGGCAGTTCATCATCACGTATAAAGGCGGAATCAGTATACGCAACGTAACAACAGCTTATCCTTTCAATTCCTTCACTTTATTAGCTTTCTGAGATCAATTTGACAGAGTTCGGTTACACAGCTAATGATCAGGTGTCGCTCTAATGAACACATACATAAGGTATTTATAGTGAGGCTGATTTCGCTTCAATGTCAAGTCCATTAAAGCGAAATCACATGTAATCTGATTTCGCTTTTATGTCATGACCCTTAAAGCGAAATCTCATGTGTCCTTAGAAGCGAAATCACCTATAACTAATGTACATTAAAGCGAAATTAACAATTAAAAACCCTAATCTTGACTTTCTTGACTTTCTTGATTTAAGACTTGATAAAGATGCAGTCAACAAACATTCTTGTGCATCAACAGTTTGAGAGAATTTCTAGGGTGAAGAGGACAAGTTGTGAGGAAAAGATTTGTGCTTAGGTTATTTATATAAATTAAAATAAGAGTGTTTATATTTTAAAAAAAGGTGCGCATTGGGAATGGTGAAAACCCACACATTCAGATCATCAAGTTCGGGGTGGTATTGTGGTGGTGTTTCGTTTACCAAAACAGGGTTTGGGGGCGTGGTGTTCCCCAGCCTCCCCATCCTACTTGGCTTCCCACCAATCCCTTCCACGATCCCCATACTGTATAGTGTAATACGTGACATCATTACTAATTTATAAATTAACTTATTTAGTATTCATTAATATTTCCTATATATCAAATGTTTCTCAATGTATTAGTAACTAGTGGGTTAGGTCAGGTGTTTTGAAGTTGAGAAAGGGACTCGGGGATGTGCCACGTAGGACGAGATACTTGGGAACATCGCACCTTTATCAATGCTTTGCTGAGAATGGTGATATGTCACCATGATCTGTGTGTGCTTGATTATATTTTTACTTTCTCTTTTTTGATAGACAAAAGAGCTTTCTTTTCAACGTTTTCGACAAGCTTTCTTTTCTACAGTTTTCGACCAGAGATTTAAGTCTGGAGGTATGTCACCTCTATCGTTGACACGTTTTCTGGGTGAGAGTTGTGGAGATGAAAATATGTGGCGGTGGAGGAGGAAATACTTTTAAATTAATTTTAATAATTAAATGTTTAGAAAAACTAAAACAAACATTAATTGTTTAAAATTATCAAAACCGGTGAAGGGGAAGGGGATAACCATAACATAAGTTTGGGGGGGGGGGGGGGTGGAATGGATGCTTATGTGGCACTGAGGTGTTTGTTGAGGACGAGGAGACGGTAAAACATAGCCTATACCCGCGCTTCGCGGTAGGAGCAGACCAAATTTTAACACAACTGAAAAGGTGTGTTAAAGTTTGTAAGGCTTGTTTCTGATGACCTGTACACATGTATTCACCCCGCATAAAAAATCTATAAAAAAGGAAACTTTGAATAAAATTTACACCGAAATTTAGATAAAATAAGTACGCAACAACAACACATTTTGAAGTGCAAAGTGGCATAACTTGGGTGGGCAATAAAAAGAAAGAAAACAAAGGAATTGAAAAAGTAAAGGGTATAAATGGTAAGGTTGAGAAATGTAGTGCTTAAATTTAAAAATCAAGTTATAATGAGAAAAAACTAATAACAAAGAAAGAAGTATAGTGTGTAACTTAAAAATAAGCACAAATGACTTGTACTAAGTGCTTCAAGCTAAAAAATTATACTTTTATATAATGAATTTTAGATTGATAAAACTGTAACATGATTTTCATGTTACGACAAATTTAACACAAAACATTAATTCAATTACCAATTTAATGGATTCAAATTTTATGAAGTGCAGCTATTAATTATTATTATAATCTTTATATAAATTATAAGAAGATAAATAGTTTTTTTGTCCTCTAGTCTATTTCTTCATTTAGTGTAATTTTTTATTTGCAACCCATCTAGATTGATTAGTGTATTCCTTTTCTTTTACTTTAACCAATTTACTTTTCTACCCGTAAATAGTTTTTTTAGTTAAATGTCATTTTAGTCCCTGTGGTTTGGGCCATTTTGTCAGTTTAGTTCAAAGGTTTCATTTTCGCATCAGGATCCAAAAATGTTTCATCGTTGCCATTTTGGTCCAACTGACGTAATCCCATCCATGCTTCTCAGTTAGTCAAGGGGTATTTTTTTCATTTTTTCTATTATTTTGATTAAATGTTTATTTTTACCACTATTAAAACCGATTTTAATGAACCACCACAACACCCATGTTCACCCTCTGAAACACAACCAACACACCACTACCACCTATCTCCGCCCCTCACCAACCTCCGTGCCCCACCGTCACCAACAACCACAACACCAAACCCTAACCCTCTTCCTTTTTCTATTTGCTACCACCCAACACCAACACCTCACCATTATCACCACCACACCATTGCCACCCATCTCCACCCCTTTGAAAAACAACCACCACAACAACCACCCATCTCCACCTCTCTGAAACACAACCACCACAACACTACCAACCATATCCGCCCCTCACCAACCACCGTTCACCACCACAACCACCGCGCCCCACCATCATCAACCACCACAACACCAACACCACCGTCCCGGTAATCAAAAGAGAACCGGGAAGAGAAAGAGATAGAGAACCGTTCACCACCACCATTATCGTTCCGATCTGTGGTCTCTCCGATCTGTTCCGATCTGGCGGTTTCGAAGAGAGAGAGACCTAGCCACTGCTGGCCTTGTTGTCTTCCTGAATTGTTCTGGCGGTTCCGATCTGTTCCGATTTGTTGTCTTCCTGAATTGTTTTGGTTGGGGTGGTAGTTGTGGAAGTATGTCGACGACCGATGGAGGTGGAGGTTGAGGTGGAGGTGATGGTGTTAGATAGAGAGATAGAGAGGGGTAGAAGGGGGTGGGGGTGTTGGGTTTTATAACCAGATATGTGTTTTTATAAAACTCAAAAAGACTTAAAGAAGAAAAGTAAATCTTTAATTAACATAATAGACATAATGACAAAAATACCCCTTGACTAACTAAGAAGCATGGATGGGGTTAAGTCAGTTGGACCAAAATGACAACGATGAGCCCTTTTTGGATCTAGATGCGAAAAATAAAACATTTGGACTAAACTGGAAAAATGACCCAAACCACAGAGACTAAAATGACATTTAACTCTAGGTTTTTTTTAACAAAACGTTAATACCGTTTTAGACATAACTTTTAGGTTTTCTTTTTTATTTGCCATAACGAGTGTGACGAAGTTTTTTTTTATTTTAGGTTTTTTAACAAGCGCGCCGGTACTATTTAACTTTTTATTTTCTTTACTGTAACTAGCGCACTAAAACCAGCCGAGTTTCTGTCGTTTTTTTTCGTTTACCTTTGTTATTTACTATATTGTTTTACCTTTTCTT
The DNA here is from genome assembly GCA_030545235.1 of Helianthus tuberosus. Lineage (NCBI taxonomy): Eukaryota > Viridiplantae > Streptophyta > Magnoliopsida > Asterales > Asteraceae > Helianthus > Helianthus tuberosus. The sequence goes on from JARYGA010055171.1 coordinate 8,537, forward strand.
ATTATTTTGATGTTCAGAGTCGAGTTAAGACGCAAACATGATAACACATTTAGAAATCATTTTATTTAATTTTACAAAAAATTTTATCGGTTGTCATAGTGTGTTATACGTTCTAAATTCCAATTGCGTCCATGCGCAATGCATGGGTAACTACGCCCCTAATTATTATTGTTATACAATTATTTGGGATATAAGGTAATTTACACGCGATATGAAGAGGAGGTTAAGACACAAGATATTAAGATGATATTATATATTGGGTTATAAAACAAAGGCTTAAAATTTGATACGCAAGATACTAAGAGGCGATATATTTAGACGATACCATATATATGATACATTCATCTTTTTTAAGCTTATTTGAATTTTATTATTGTAGTGAAATTGTCTACTTCGTTGTATCACGTAGATTCCCTCTAGTATATATACAGGAAAGGGATCATTAGAAAATTTAAAAGATACTATAAAACTTCAAGCCCTTTTAAACAAGATATTTTTTTGTTCTAACGTTTTCATTCCATTTGTAAGTTACTATTATATATGGATATTAAAATGAAAATAAAAATATATGTAGTTCATGAAATATATATATATATATATATATGTATAGGTTGCGAGAAACGCGAAAACCAATGTGAATACAACAAAATAAACCCACTACATAACTAAAAACCTAACCCTCGACCCCCAAGCTAAATGCTAAAAACTAAACCATAAAGCTAAACCTCCAAAAAAACCTAAAAAAAATCTTAAAAACACTCAAAAAAAATTTTATAATTTTTTTTTATTAAAATCACTACTTTAAGTATCCAATTTTTTTTTAAAACTTTTTTTTATTAACGAAAAGTAGCGATTTTTGTAAAAAGATATTTAAAAAAATTAGTGTGTTTTTTTAGGTATTTTTGGTTGTGTTCGCACTAGTTCTCGCGGTTCTCGCAATAAAGGGTGCTTCCTAACGTATTCTTCTCCTATATATATAAAAACTTCAGATATTGTTTTAATATCTAGTTTTTATAATAACCGTTATATTAAAAAAGCATTTAGAAGAAAGACAGAAAAGTATTTTTCCAAATAGTTTGCTTTTTTTTTATTGGCCAAACTTACACACCATAAGGATTGAAACCATGACTTCTTACTACTCTAAACCGTATCTAATTCATCAACACACTACTAGACTATTCCCAAATGAATCTCCAAACAGTTTGCTTGACTCTACATTTTCACCCTCTAATACATATAACCGTTTTATCAGGACCACAATAAATAGTATTTGAAGACAAATCAATATTTTTCAAGGTACATTGTTGTTTGTAAACCGAAGAGAACTTATAGACAAAACCATTGCAATCCAAAATGAAAGTTCCTTGAAGTATCCAAGGAAAAACAAACCAAATGCCGTACATGATGTCTCTTAAGATTGATGTCGTTGTCCATGGCCGCTCGACTTGAGCAAAAGACAATCATTTGAACGAGTACGGAAGAGTCCCTAAAATGTGTAAACCGTAGTATGGTTGCCTCAGTTGGTTTAGAAGCTCACACCTTTACTAGTAAAAAAATCAAAATTGTCTAGATGATGTATGAGATATTTTGTTTACAACAAAGGATTTCAAGCTTTAATTAAATATAAAAGTTGTAATATCCTTGTCTCCACATATGTCAGTTTTATAGTCAACTTTGATATTAAGGTTGGTTTTGAAATGACAACTATTTTTTCTACACTAGTTAACTCAAGTTTTCTTTGTCAAAATTGCTATTGCTAATTAAGCTAATTAGCAAAATGACACACTCTACGAACGATGCATTTCACTCAGTATTTTAGGTTACACGGTTCATAATATGTCTTTGTGAAAATTCCTATGTTAGAACAATACGTAGTCATTTTCATTTCACTTAGGATAAAATACCAATTTCATCACAATCCCTTGAGCTCTGTCATTTATATAACCTGAAGTTAGATAAGATTACACGAGCTCTGTGAATTATTGGAATATATAAGCTTTTATACTTAGCTAATAGATGTAACATATGTAGCGGCTTACAAAGTGGATGGTACCAAGTATTCACTTCTAAGAGAATTGAGAATTGTGTATATATTTTTTATATTTCTTACAAGAGAAAATATTACATATAAATAGTTGGAAATGGTGAACAGAATATGGAAATACAATCAAAAAAATGGCTGGAAGAAATCTCTTTTATTCCTTGATATGCAAGATGTAAGGCTGGCACAATCTTATGCAAAGTTGTTCCTATTTTTATTTTTTATTTTTATGACACTCCCTCTCAAATTGAGTAGTGGGGCCTCGAATACTCAATTTGACAAGACACTAGTTGAAGATTCTTCCATTGACAACTTTTGTTAAAATATCAGCTAATTAGTCTTCAGAGCAAACGAATGGTAGCCCTATAATTCCTGCTTCAAGTTTTTCTTTACGGAAATGCCTATCAACCTCCACATGTTTCGTACGATCGTGTTGAACTGGATTTTGTGAGATTTGTATTGCGACTTTCTTATCACACATGGTCATACTTGTTTCAGTTTGAGAAAAACCGATTTCAGTTAGAAGTTTCCGAATCCACAAAACTTCTGCTGGTCCTCATGCAATTCCTTGAAATTCAGCTTCAGCACTAGATAAGGCTGTTGGATATTTATGTCTGGTTCGATAAGTCAACGCTGCCGACCGGGTCTTGACCCGTAAGAGTTACACCGTGGTCAACGAACTAAAATCCACTTAACTGATTTAACTGGTAATTACGAACGATACGCGGGTATTGAACTGAGAGACGGGTTTGTAAATCGGGTGGGACAAGAATTCTCTTGCATCGACATTTGGCGAGCACCTAGATTTCAGCCAATGGAATTACATGCAAGGAATCTTCTCACCACTTGTCATCCACCTAACTTGTGGCCAATCAAAACACATGCAATTTTGCATGTCTTGACACTTGGCGAGCATACAAGTTGTCCATGGCCTATATAAATGTGGGTCTTGTCTTGAGAAAAGAACACAAGAATTTAACAAAACTCTCTCTACACCCATAACCCCAAAACCGACCAAGACCCCAACCGGCCAAGAGCTCGCCGGCCCGAACCAACGGCTGCCGCTGCCGCCAGATCCCGGCCACCTCCGCCGCTACTCGACCAATTCGCGTATCTCTTGTTCGTGTAACTAGTACTCGTTCGTTGAACCTCGGTGTCTCAACCGGTTATTCACTAACCGAAGGTATATCTAAACCCCCTATGGTTGATGTTCAATTTCGTGTTTGCATGTTGGTGATCTTGTTCCATTATTGGTGCTCCTTGGTATAAAAATTGCTCGTGTTATTTTGCTACATATGCTTCCGTTGCCTAAAAATGTGTATATAGTTTTAACTAGTTAAAGTTCATTTTGAATAACATATTTTACATGTATTCTTTTGTCAAAAATGTTTTGACTAATCCTTGTAACAAAATAAACACATATTTAATATGAACCGGGTTCATAAAATAAAAGTAAAAATTATACCACGGATATCCAACAGTGGTATCAGAACCGATGCTCACCACATGCAAATCGAAACAGGTCTCTTTTTCACCGGAATAATAAATCACAAACTTTAATAGTCTAAAGTTTTGATTTATTTTTATCTTTGGGCTATATATATTTTTGGTCATATTTTAATTGTTATATATTTGGTTGACCAAAAATTGCCCAAACATGCTTTTGGTTATGTTGAATATGTAAATCGGCCCGACCTTGTGGTTGTGTTTATATTTGGTTTTGTTCGTGGTTTTGGCCCGTTTTGAGGATCAAAGTTGTAATAGACTAGTTTATGGTTTTGGCCCGCTTTGTGGTTCAAAGTTGTAACAGATAAGGTTCTTTGTCTTTGTTATATTTACTTATTAAATATTGTTAACCGAAGCAAACCCGAAGCAAAACCGAATGCCAAGAGGAGTCTTGGAGTTAGTGGGAGTCGCTCAAGACAACAAGATGCACTCAAGTCCATCCTTGTGGTTGTTTTGTGTTTTGTGACCGTGACCCCTTGATCTTGCCACTTGGCTCTAGCAAGATCATATTCATGCCCATATGATTTACATATTCATTTTTGCTATTATGGTTGCTGATGTGTGCAAAATGCAACATATAAATTACATCAATTGTGGCATAAAACTAACCCTTTTTTTTGAACTAATGTTAGAAAAAGTGTGCTTTTGTCTTCCTTTTGTATTTTCAGGATTAAATGAGCTCAAATTAACAAAAGAAGCAAAAAGGGAGCTAAATCTAACATAAATACAAGAAAAGGAACAAACGTAACATGCCCGACCCCACGACAGCATCTTCCCAAGTAAAACAAGAAAACAGAAGGCTGAACACGCCCCGTGCTCAGTGAACACGAGGGCGTGCCCAAGTCCCAGCAGAAAAGACAAAGCTGTAGAAGCTTCTATTGCCCACCACGGGGTCGTGCTCAGCGGACACGGGGTCGTGGTCAACTATAAGATTCGCAGAATCCAGGCAAATCTTGATAGTACAGATATACTTCTGCACACGGGGCCATGCCCAGCGAACACGGGGGCGTGGTCAACTAATGCAGACAAAGTGCAATTAATGAAGACAGAGAATAGGATGGGCACGGGGCCGTGCCCGAGCTTCTGTTCAGCCTATAAATAGGAGTGCTTGGCTCAAGTTCAAACCATCCCTTGGCACACCACCTCTCTCACACTTCACCCACCACCCACCACCACCATAACACCATCATCCACCACCATTATCCATTGTTCATCATAGAGTGTGTGAGTCGTCTCGGGATCCAAGATTGATCGTAAGAGTTCTTGACAATCAAGGCCATGTTTGCCTAAGTCTCTTACATCACTTGGTGAAGACAAAGTGTCTAGTGTATTACTTTTTATTTTTAATCTTTTCGCACTTTTTACTTGGTTATGTATTAATGACTTTAATAACTAGTTTCTTATGTTGAAGGTGATTTTCCTTATCGTTTGTCCCTGGTGTCTTGGCATTATTTTACTGTCTATATAAAATAAAAGATTTTCACCATTCATATCTCCACGGTCTATATGGAGGTATGTTGGCTACCTGGTCGGGGGTTAAGGGAACGGTTTGGTAGGAGTCTTGCCTTGTTCAGTGTATAGATCCTGCAAGGACCTGGGTCAAATTTAGCAGGACCTCCTTCAATACTTAACGATATTGGATGGCGGGGGTCCAAACTCTTTGACCCCCTCATATGTAAGCTACTATTAATACTTTAAACCGGCTACTTAGGACTGTATCCCTGCTGACTCAGACTACTTAGCCGAGGGCAACGTCACCTTCAAAAGAGGGGCCTACCATAATATGCATTAATAACTTAATTAATTATCTTTCAATAATCCGACCCTTTAGGATTGTATCCTTGCTGACTCAAACTACTGGGTTGAGGGTAACGTCACCTTCAAAAGAGGGGCCTACTACAATAACTAAGATAATCTCTTAAAAAGTGTAAAAGTGCGGAAATAATCAAAGGTTACACTTTACACGAGTCGGAGCCAAGTGATTCATCTTGTCTATCTGTTTTTCTTTTTATTTTATTTTCATCATTTTAGTTAGTTTTTATTTTTCTTAGTTTAAAGCCTTTTTCTAAACTTTTGATTTGATTAGACGTTGAGGATAAACCGGTATTAAAAGCTCTTGTGTCCTTGGACGACCTCGGTATCTTACCAACACTATACTACGCTCACGATGGGTGCAGTTGCCCATATGTGTGTTTAGTGTTAGTAAATATCGTGTTTTATAAATTTAAAACTTGGCTAAAAAAGTGTAAAAAGGGATTAAAATATACTTAAACTTATATACACACTTCACACGCATCAAGTTTTTGGCGCCGTCGCCAGGGACACAAGGATTTTAAGAAAGTTATTAATCAACGGCCTAATCGTTTTTTCTTATTTTTCTAATTTTTTTAGGATTTTTCTTAATTTTTCAGCTTCTGCAGAACTCAGCACGGGCCATGCCCGCTGAACACGCCCCGTGCCCAATCATTGGAACTGGCAATCCTGTTTTAAGTCGAACAGTAAGCTGAACACGGGGCCGTGCCCATTCAACACGCCCCATGCCCAAGATTCAGTTACTGAAAACAGAACCCTAAGATCCCGACGGTTGGTAATTTCTGACACAAACATGAGTGATACTGATAGTTTTTACTTTCAGCACTCTTATGGTACGTGGTGTCAAATATGTGGTGGTTCCCATAAGGAATTAGAATGTTATTTTCTAAATTACAAGCCCCACTATATAGACCCATCGTTTTCTTGTATCCTTAAGAGGGGCGAAAGTAAAAATAATCCATATCTCTCCCTTGAATGCTCTCAACCGGATTTTCTAAGAGAAATGCTTCTTGATGAACTATTTCAATTAGAAGATCTAATTCTTAATTGGTTAAAAGAACTTAGGATAGATTTCAATAATTTATCCCAAGACGATAACCAAGAAGAAGTGTTGGGATCACATTCAAACAACTTCGTTGTTCCCGACGATACCTCTAAATCTAGCGAGGACTTGAGCGATAGTCGTCCCTGTGTCGATTGTGCCGTGAAGGACTCCCAATCGACTTCGTTCGATGCATACATAGACCTGAGCGATTCGGCATACACCTTATTTAACGAGAGCCCGGGAAAGGGTTGGACTTGTCCACCTACATATAGCATAGGAATCACCCTCACCGACAACCTCTTGCGTTCTCGTCTTAATCTAGAACAATTAAGGTATCTTAGGCACTTTGGGGTTGTTCCATCTAGTAAGGAACCGCCCGATCCGGATAAGTTCCTTAAAAATAGACAAACTCCATAAGACAGCCTTTCGACACGGGCCCGTGCCCAGGTCAACACGCCCCCGTGTCCACCAAAAGATTCCCTTCTGACTTTTTGTCAGAATACGGACAAAACGTGTCAGGATCTTATCTGCACACGGGGCCGTGTCCAGTCGACACGGGGCCGTGTCCAGTATGCTGTCGTTTTCTATAAATGCAGCCAAGAATCCTGCACATTTGGACCATCCAGGGATAGAGATTTGAAAGGATCTTCTCACCTACCATCCTAGGTATGTTCTAAAAGAAGGTTCTAACAAACATCTTGTCCTTTCCTC
>JARYGA010055172.1:0-27366 GCA_030545235.1 Helianthus tuberosus
TTTCCGGTTTTTTATGAAAAATTCCAACCATCTTACGGATAATTGCCACAAATCTAGCGGCAACTAGCAACGCAGACCCCATGTGTCGAACCTTCACAACCATGAATTATGCAAATTTAGTTGTGGGTTCCACCCTTACCCCTCTTTTTTTCATTTCTTGTGTACCAGCCTGTAAAGAGCTGTGCATATTTTCGCTTCAAATTTCAAAAAGCTTTAGCTTTCTTTCATGCTGTTCGTTCATCTTCTTCTGTCTTCATTCCAAATAAGGTAAGAATTACTTATAAATCAACCTATTTCCATTGCTCAGTTCAAAGCCCTAGTCACCACAATCTTATCTTGTTTCAGTATTGCTTCAGACATTGCTTAATTTTTTTTAATCTCTAGGGTTTTTGACATTTTCATTGGAGTTACCCATTACTTGCTTTGCCGCAATCTTTCTTGATTCATCACTAGTTTTTGGGGATTTTAAGGTTGTGAATGTCCAAGAAAATGAGTTTCTTGAAGTGGGTTGCTTGAAATCTTGAACCTTTAACTTCAAGAAATTTGGGGATTTGTAGGTTTTCATGTCCAAGAATATGTGTTTCTTGAAGTGGGTTGCTTGAAAGCTTTAACCTTTAATGTCAGATTATCATAATTTTGGGGATTTATAGGTTTTCATGTCCAAGAATGTGTGTTTCTTGAAAGCTTGATTCTTTAAGTTCAAATTATCATCAATTTAGGGATTGAAGTATAAAGATTTTCAAGAAATCAGTTTCTTCAAGTTGGGTTAGTGTCAAGATTGAATCTTGAAGCTCAAATTATCATCAAGAAATGAGTTTCTTGAAGTGGGTATCTTTAGTTCTTGCATTTACTATCTGTATCTATATCCATCCATCATCATCTGATTCATTCAGTCCTATTGATAGCTACTTACTTGCTTGTGGTTCTACCCAAAATGTCACATATCTTGGTCAAACCTATGTTCCGGATTCCTCCCAATCATCAATGGTTTCTTTAACCAACCAAGAAACTTCAAATGTAGTCGATTCCAATTCCACTGTCCCGTTACCTGTTCACCGATCGGCCCGAGTGTTCACCGCTACAACCTCGTACAAGTTCAAAATCAAGAAACAGGGCCGCCATTGGATCCGCCTCTACTTTTACCCCATCCCGGGCCACAACCTTACATCGGCTTCTTCGTTAACTGTAGTAACCGAAAGCTTTGTCCTCTTAAGCAACTACACCTTTAAATCCTACAATGGTTCCAACCACCTGTTTAAAGAATACTCGATTAATGTTACTTCGGGTTCGTTGCTTTTGAATTTTATCCCTTCAAACAATTCGGTTGCATTCGTCAACGCGATTGAAGTCGTATCGGTACCCGACTATTTGATCCCGAATGAAGCCACATCTTTATTCCCGATTACCACAATTAACGGGCTTTCGAATCAAGCATTCGAAACTATGTACCGTTTGAATATGGGCGGCCCGAAACTCACCCCGCAAAACGATACATTGGGAAGAACTTGGGAAAATGATAAAAAGTATCTTCATGTGAACGGGTCAGCTGCAAGTGTCTCGGTCATCCCGTCAGTTATAAAGTATACCGAAAGTGTCACACCCGAAATTGCACCGAATTGGGTGTATGCAACTGCTCAAACAATGGGAGATGCTAATGTTGCTAATTTGGACTTCAATATCACTTGGGTTCTTCCGGTTGATCCCGATTTCACTTACTTTGTTCGTGCGCATTTTTGCGATATCGTGAGCACGTCTCTAAACACCCTTGTGTTCAATTTGTTTATAAATTCCGAGAATGTGTATCCCGATATTGATTTATCGACGTTAACCGGTAACCTCGATGTGCCTGTTTACAAAGATTTTGTCTGCAATTCATCTGATAATTTAAGCACTTTGACTGTAAGTATCGGTCCGGATAGTGTTGCGGATTATCAAAACGCAGTTTTGAACGGTCTCGAAATCTTGAAAATTAGCAACAAGGCTCGAAGCTTAGACGGGCTTACTTCCGTGGAGAATTTTGTTTTGTTGCCGTCGAAGAAAACTACAAAACCCGCTTTGGTTATCGGATGTGTTTTCGCTGGTTTGGTTGCGATAGTCGGTTTACTTTTGTGTTATTGTTTCTTGGTGGCGAAAAGATCGAAAACGGGTAATCAAAAACCGTCATGGTTACCACTTCCGTTACATGGAAACTCACTCACTATGACGAAAGTCTCAACCGTTTCTCAAAAAAGCGGAACAGCAAGCTGCATCTCGTTAGCGTCGTGCAATCTTGGTAGAACCTTTACATTTCAAGAAATCATGGAAGCAACGAACCGATTTGATGAGAATCTGCTTCTTGGAGTTGGTGGTTTCGGGCGGGTGTATAAAGGAACAATGGAAGATGGGACCCACGTAGCGGTTAAACGAGGAAACCCGAGATCCGAACAAGGGCTTGCGGAGTTCAGGACCGAGATCGAAATGTTATCGAAGCTTCGGCACCGGCATTTGGTGTCACTTATTGGGTATTGTGATGAACGGTCGGAAATGATTCTTGTTTATGAATACATGGCTAACGGACCGTTACGAAGTCATCTTTACGGGACCGATCTACCGCCGTTATCGTGGAAGCAACGGCTCGAGATCTGTATCGGTGCAGCTAGAGGTCTACATTATCTTCACACGGGTGCAACGCAGAAGACAATCCACCGCGATGTCAAAACAACCAACATATTATTAGATGAAAACTTCGTAGCAAAAGTCGCGGACTTCGGGCTCTCGAAAGCGGGCCCGGCTCTTGACCAAACCCACGTCAGCACCGCTGTGAAGGGTAGTTTCGGGTATCTCGATCCCGAGTATTTCCGAAGACAACAGTTGACCGAAAAGTCAGACGTGTACTCATTCGGGGTCGTTTTAATGGAAGTTGTCTGTTCAAGACCGGCTTTGAACCCGGTTCTTCCAAGAGACCAAGTCAACATTGCCGAGTGGGCGCTGACGTGGCAAAAGAAGGGCATGCTGGATCAGATCATGGACGGAAATCTCACCGGAAAAGTGAATCCGGCGTCATTAAAGAAGTTCGGTGAGACCGCGGAGAAGTGTTTGGCGGAGTACGGTGTTGACCGTCCTTCAATGGGAGATGTGTTATGGAATCTGGAGTATTCGTTGCAACTCGAAGAAACGTCGTTGGCGTTAATGGAGCCGGATGACAATAGTACGAATCATATCCAGGCGATCGCGTTAACTCCACTCGAGCCGTTTGAGAACAGCACGAGTATGGTTGATGTGGCGCAGTCGGGCACGGATGAAGAGGCCACTAGTGCAGTGTTTTCCCAGCTTGTTAATCCACGAGGAAGATGATCTAAAGTCCATTTGAAGATGGTTTATTAAGTTTTTATATGTTATGTCTCTAGCATTTATTTTTGTAATCACTTATTCAGTGATCAATATATACTAAATATAGGCCAAGAGAAATGCTTGATCTTCAGATTTGTCTCCAGCATTTTAATCGCGTATTCGTGTTACATGAAACATTTGTTAAACGATTTATCGAAAGAAGATCAAACATGTGACATCACATTGTTAGGAAGACGTGACACTGCGGCACCATCAGCGATGCACCATGTTGATGAATCAGTCACCACAACCTGAATCAGTCACCACAACCGCAAACACCACCGCTGTCCACTAGTTTCCAAGGTGGCCAAACATGAGAAAAAGGAGAACCTTTTTGACAAACGCAGTATGAATTTCAACAAAAGTTGACTACTTTGAGGTGATCATTAAAAAAGGTAGTCAGCTTTTGTAGAAAGTCATACTGCATTTACGATGGTGAACTTCCTTTTTCTCCTGCTTGACCACCATGTAACTAGTGAATGCAATGGATTCCGGTATTGGTGCTCCTCCTTGGCCACGATGGTGGTGTTTGTGGTTTTGGTGCCCGATACACCACCATGGTGAAAACGCTAGTAGTGAAGTCATGAATGTTTTAACCTCTTCACTCCGTGAAGCTGTTTTTGAAATGCTGGTCCAATTTCCTTTCAATGAATGTTTGGCTGTGAACATAACAAATGTGGGAGCAAATCAATTACTATGTATGCAATAACATAACAAATCAATCAAGACACAATGGGTTGAGTTTGATTTAGGTCAAACAATGTAAATAGGATCACCAAATTGGTTTGCAACCACCTAGGATTTTTTTACAATGAGGTCCATTTTTTCGGTGTTCAAAATTTTCATAACAGAACGTTAAAATTTTCAGGTTGGTCCTCGTTCGGGTCGGGTCAGAGAGGTTTGAATTAGATTTAAAAAAAAAACAGAAAAAACGGATTGAACCCATGACCTCTTGTTTGTAAAAATGGGGTTTAGCACTATATTTTAATATACCGGATCTACTAATTTATTTAACAACACTAGGTTTTTACCCGGGATTGCTTCCCGGGCTCGGGAAACTTAGTTATATTAATTACTATTTGGTATTAATACGACCACATTACATCGACCATCTCATTCGATTCAAGAACAATGTCAAAAAAATTGACATATTAACATCTTCGCTATAAAGAAGAGACAAACTTTTGAAAAACTTAATCACGAGTCATGAAGTTGTACAGAAACTTATACACTTATTGACTGCTTATGACTTGTGTTTATAATTTACTTTCGCTGCACTTTCGTTGCACTTTTCGCTGCACTTTTGGCTGCACTTCCGCTGCACTTTGGCTGCACTTTTCGCTGCCCTTTCGATGCACTTTTCGCTGCACTTTTGGCTGCACTTTCGCTGCAAATATCTGATGCAGTATTGGCTTCACTTTGGCTGCAAATATCGGTTACATTAGACTCTTTAAGCATGCCGCAGAATCTGATACATCACTTTGGCTGCGCTTTGGCTGCAAATTGCTATGATGATTACTTACACATACTGAAACACATATCGTAAAGAGGAATATGCAACCAGTTAATTAAGAAGCTAAAGTTATAATATAATAGCATAAAATTGTTGAAACACATATCGTAAAGAGGAATATGCAACCAGTTAATTAAGAAGCTAAAGTTATAATATATAATAGCATAAACTCATCTCTAGCAGCACATGGTGCGGGCCCATCCTGCTGATGACTCTTTGGGATCCATATCAGTTCTTGACACAACTCAACAGTGGTTTAACTCACTGTTTTAACCCAACAGTGGTTTCAACCACTCTTTTAACCCAACAGTGGTTTAACTCACTGTTTTAACCCAACGGTGGTTTCAACCACTGTTTTAATCCGAATGTGGTTTAACGCACTGTTTTAACCCGACAGTGGTTTCCACCACTGTTTTAACCCGACAGTGGTTTCAACCACTTTTTTAACCCAACAGGGGTTTAACGCACTGTTTTAAACCAACAGTGGTTTCAACTACCATTTTAACCCACTTTTGGGTTAAAACAGTTGTTTCTATTACCTGAAACATGACAATTTTCTGATCAAAATTGGCTGTTTACAGCTTATCCAATTCTTTAGATGCATACAGAAGAGCAACGCCTACACCTGCATATAAATGGAATCATTCTATTTGTATTATTTCTTTAAAGACTAATATAGGACAGCAAATGTTAACCAATTTACCTGGAACAATTCTTCCTCAACAGTCGCTTTTGTTGCATTTAAAGCGTCTGTAACTCTTTCTTTTCACCTACTTCAATGACACTATCTCCCCAAATTGTCCACATCTTGTTGCTAGCTTTTAAATTCATCTGCTATCAGTGGTGGGATAAAGCTGTAACCTTGAAGAGTTTGCTCAAAGATATGACCCACTCTAAGCAATTTCTCCTGCATTTATAATATTAATCATGTTAAACCAAGTAAATATATCACTATTTTAATTTCATGATGCCGAATAAAATAGCCCGACCTCATCAAATGCAGCACCAATCATTTGAAAGCCAACAGGAAGGCTAGCAGTGCTGTCTTTAACAAAGCCACATGGCAAAACCAATGCTGGCAATCCAGCCAAATTCACATTTACCTGCATTTGAAAGCAAACATAAGAATCTAAAGCTAAAATGTTTATAAAATAAAGGGTAAATTACACAGATGGTGATGTGTGGTAAGGCCAAATTTCAGTTTTGGTCCTCTCTTTTCACATAATAAATCCTTGGTCCCCATTCTTCACTGATAACAACACATTTGGTCATTTTCACTGACGAGAAAAGTCTGTTAATTTCATATGAAATAACTGTATACCCTTGTACGGAATTTTTTTAAATAGGATAAAAATCGAGAATCATAGTTGTTAATGGCGAATAGCGACAGATAGCGACACTACATTGCTTCGCTATATTTATAGCTATATTTAATTGCTATCTATATTAAAAAAAAATTAAGACGTTGCTATTCTCGCTATCCATTGCTACAACCATAATAGCGACACTACATTGCTTCGCTATATAGCGCGCTATAGCGACCGCTACAATCGCTATTGACAACTATGTCGAGAATGATTCTAAAGATCTTGATTTCACTGTCACAGGGGCGTGACAGGGGCTACAACAGTGAAGAGATGTGTTTAAGGTTTTTAATTTTTTAACTAAAAGGGTAAAAATGTCTTTTTATATATCTAACATAATTGGTGAAAAGGACCAAACTTGTTACGAGTCACCATACCCCTAGAATAAGCGTGTAATTTTTCAAAAGAAAGAACGAAACCAAACCTTCACCTTACCATAGGGACCATCTATGTAATTTACTCAAAATATAAATAAAATGTAGATGTCGAAAGGGAAGCTTGTAAGGACATACCGTCATTATATCCCCGGCATACATTGCCAGCGGATCGTTTTTCTTTTCACCTATATACCAAAGAAGAAAAATACAGTGGTTACATGATTATAATCTTTCACATATGATTATTAAGGTGATCATACTGGGTAAGCTATTAATTCCCAATTTTATATGCTGCAGATGGAGCCGCTGGTGAAATTAGAATATCATGTGAATCTAATGCTGCCTTGAAGCTTTTCTGTACTACAGTCCTCACGAATAAATCATCAAACCACCGTGATTAATGTATTAATCAAACATTATTAAGAATAATATCAAATGTATACCTGCTGAGCTCGCTTGTAATAAGCATCATAATAACCAGCTGAAAGGGCATATGTCCCCATCAAAATCCTCCTTTTTACCTGTAAAAATTATTAAAAAATCATTTATTCGTTATGATAATGTTAAACCGTTGAACTTATAAGAAAAGCTTATCAATGTGATTTTCTTTTATACCTCTGGACCAAAGCCATTAGCATGAGAACCTCCGTAAAGGGAACTCATTTCATCAGAAACAATTTGATTACCATACCTGAAAATAGAAACTTATGCTTTTTAGTTAAAAGATGGCAATTAAGTGCACAAAATTCCACATCTTGAGCTGGTGTCATCTGATATAAATAATTAAAGTTACCTGCATGCTTACAACCCATTTTGGGCATTTCGCCCCATATATTCCACATCTTGCCCCCTAAACACGAGAGGTTGTAATTAAGTAGGTGATTCAAGTTTCATAGAAAAGGCTACCTTCACTTGTCCATATTTACCTTTGTATTGCTTAAGATTCTGCACACACAAGCCAATCATTCTGCACACACAAGCCAATCATTCTGCACACACAAGCCAATCATTATTTCATAACAATACATTAAGGCAGAAAGCATCATTGTTCAAAGACGAAAGAAAACTAATCTACAAAAAGGCATCCCTTTGTTTCATTGTCACAACCCAACCCAATAAGAAACCCATGTGCACCATCAAATAAACAATAGACACAAGCACCTGCCAAAAACAAAGTCACCTATCAAATAAACAATAGACAATAGACACAAGCACCTGCCAAAATTTATCTTTTATATATATATATTTCAATTTTCACCTATCAAATAAACAATAGACACAAACCTTGCAATCTGGATCAGCATGCTATTCCAAAGCCGAAGCTTGAGCTTTATATATAGCAACACTAGGTTTTTACCCGGGATTGCTTCCCGGGCTCGGGAAAGTTATTTAGATTAATTAATTACCATTGGTTATTAATACGACCGCATTACATCAACCATCTTATACTGTTATTAATACGACCAAAAGTCAATCAGATGTTGACCAAAAGTAAAACGGAGTATATTGTTTTTAGTTCACAACTCCACATTGTTTCCGTTAGACATGGAGCTAATAATTTACATGTACATATATAGTTTTAGAATCACAACTTCAAAACTAAACAAACAAGTCTAGTATCAATTTCGAAAAGCAAACAACTACAACCCGAAAATTTAGTTCAATGTATGCTTCTGCATTTGCCTTCTTCAAACCACAAACATTCATCCGAACATAAAAAACTTTTTACCTTTCACAAAGTTAAGTGTAAATGCTTGACCTGAAACCATGCCTTTATCTCTCACAAACTTTCTCATTCCTTGCAGATAATATCTTGGTTGACCTCGAGATGAACCTATAGCAGCTTGAATATTCCAAACATCACCTGCCACGTCCACAATCTTCAAACCCATCTTACGATTCAGTCCAAGATCTTCAGCCTGTTTTTTAAAAAGGTGCTATAACAAACAACGAACAATTCAATAAACAAAGAATTAACACATCTTTAAAATCTGACTAAAGTATTATATATTAGTAAACTCATCATCACAAACTTACAAAATGACCGTCCACACGGAAAGAAAGAGGTACGATCTGATCATCTTCATTCCCAACAACCATACCACTATTATTGACATCAACGACGTCCTGTACAGCTTCACTATCTGAACTCAACACAATCTCTTCTATCACCTTTTGTTTAACAACAGCACAAACCTCAGGTGGAAGCACTAAATCACAGGTAGCACAATTGAAAACCGTTATATGAAAAGTCTGAAGATCTATCATCTCAAAGACAATGAGATGATCAGCAGTTAATGACAAGTCATTCTTTATCTCCTTCCATCCGGTAATTATGTAAAGTTCATTGTTGATATCTTCCACCCCTACAGACCAGTTCTTGTTTTCAAATCCTTTAATAACGACCGGATATGAAGGAATAGTGTTTAACATCTTGTGATGAACAAAAGAACGATTAATACTCTACAATCAGAATAAAACACATTATATAGTACATTAGTAAAAATATATCAGAAAAATAAGTAAAAAAATAAAACACAACAAATAAACAATTGTATCTCCAATAAAATTACATGATGAATAATATTCGAAGTTACATACCACAAAATCTTCGTTACCAGATGGTTTGTAGTAAAACTCTTCACAAGGAGAAAGAGCAATGTCTTGATAAAAATACAATATTCTGAAACTTTGTAAAGCTTCTTCATAATGAAATATCAACCATGAATCTGAAGGTATTTTTAAACTGTCTACCAATTGACACCAACCATTATAAAAATAATATCTGCCATTGCTTAGGGGATAGATCTTGACTTTAAAAACATTTCCAGCTGTGGTTCGGATATTTGTATTTCCAATTGGATAATTAAACTGTTGAATCCAATTTTGATACTGCTTTGGCAAAATCTAAGCATAAATAAAAGAAACACTTTTATTGCTAATTATCATACCAAAAAATTAAAATTAAGTGTTAAACTAAGATCGGATAAAACTACTAACCAAACATTTCCTTTTACTGCTTTGATGGTAACACGGAAATCCATAAATCATTCTCACATAAAACTGTAACAGTATCAATCATATATAATCAAAATCAATAACATTAAGAAACAAATGAATACAATGCATTAAGGTATGCAATACATCTAAATAAAAGATGATAAAACTAATATATATCAAAATAACAATGGACAACATCAAAAAGGTGAGAATACATGTAATTTCTTATCATATCGAAATATATATATATTTTTACATCAAATCATATAATTAAAACTTAAAACCTACTTTTCCGATTAAGTATCACAAATATACAAGAACGATCAACAGCTGTATAAATTGTATAGAAAAACAGGATAGTGACTTGTGTCTATTCAAAAGAAAAACTTAAAAACAGTATACCAAGTACTAATCAAAATAAATTCAACTTTTTTAAATACACATGAGAATACATCAGATGGTATATCATAAATCAGAATAAGATAAATACATGAGCAAAGTGAAATCCAATAAAATCAACAATAGATAACACAAATGGTAGATACAGGAAATGCATATCACTTTTTTTAAAAACATATATGTCTATCATAACATGCATAATAACTACATATTAATCGGATATTCAAAAAAATTAGGACTATCAAAAATTGTTCAAGTATAAGCCGCAACAATAAACGCAATCATAACCAACAATGGATTGAAAAAAAAAGGGACATACATGAATACACTACCGTCGACTACAACTTCTTCATTTAAATAGCAAGAACCATAATCGTCCAAAGAATTCATAACTAAAAGAATAAACATAAAAAATACAAAACAAATCAGATTATTTAACAATACCTTTATTATTATACAAGATGATATTGATGAAGATCGGAAGAAATCGAAGAAGATGACAGATTTTGTTGGAGAAAGTGTAGAAAGAAACGTGGAGAGAGAAATGAACCGAGATTTTCTGAGGATCTTTAAAATGTTAAATATCCCATGTAACCGGGTCGGATAATCCCATTTTTTCGTCAACATCTGTTTGACTTTTGGTCAACTGCTGTTTGAGTTTTGGTCAACATCTCATTTAGTATTCAACAGAAATTTGGATAAGTCAATCAGTGGTTTGAAAATCTGTTTGACTTTTAGTCAACAGATGCATGGAAACCCATGTTAGATTGAACAGTGTTTTGAACAGATATTTAAACATCTGTTTAGACCTAAACAGATGTTGGAGCTTAAACAAATGTTTGGCGTTCTATATCAGTTGTTTGGACTTAAACAGATGTTTGGATTTAAACAGATGTTTGGCCATAAACAGAATTTGCCAATAAAGATATGTTTGGCCTTAAACAAATGTTTGAAGTTAAACAGATGTTTGCTCATAAAGAGATATTTGGCCACAAACCAAACATCTGCTTGAGGTCAACATCTGTTTCACTATTCGCCAACATCTGTTCGACTTTTGGTCAACATCTGTTAAAACATAAACACTGTTAACATAAATTACAAATAATTAGCTAATAGACGGCACACAATTAGCAACTTAAATCATCAAGACCCTTAACAATTTGACCATATGATTTAATCATGTGTTTTATATTAGATGGGTCAACTGAAAAAGAAAATTCACTAAAAGGATAACAAATTAATCAGCTAAAAAAAAGCTCAAAGAGTATTTTTACTACAAAACAGGATTAACAAACAATGCCAATAGTGAAGTCAACCATGTTTCTTTCACCTTTGACTTTCAAAGTCAATTCAGTTACTTACCAAATTCACAAATACATAAAATTTCTTATATAACCGCAAACATTACCACACCTAGTAATCTTAACTCTGCTATAAACTGTAAAACACAAACCCAAATATCACATTTCCATTGTGAATCTTTATTGCCTCATCAAAAATTCCCTGACTTGCCCTTTGAATTGTAATTCAAAGTCCAACGAATCTGTATTAGGATCTCCTGATTTGTAGCTTTTTTGGCATAGCTGGAACCACTGCTTCAGGGTAAACAGGCTTTTGGTGAACATTAGGATCTTTCTTTCTTAATTCTTCCAGCTTTTTGTAAGAGAAAAACACTTTATCCTCTTTCCACCTTGACACTTGGTTCTTTGACCCAAAATTAGCTGTTATTAACTCTTCTTTCATTCTCTTCAGCTGCAGAGACCTATCTGGTACATTTTTCTTAAACTTTGCCCAGATAGGAGGAGTCTGCTTCACCTTCTTTTTGATCATATCTTGAATTCTGGCTGTTTCACTTTCTAGCTCACTGATGGTCCATTCTTTGTACTTGTACTTTTCTCCCTTGTATGTTTTGTAAGTCATGATATAGTCAATATAATCTTTCCTCAAAGTTTCATCAGCTCTTTCTGATAAATTTTGACAGAGATCTTTTGAAAACTGCTCCAAAATTTTCACTTGGGTTAGCAAATGTTGGTAAAATGTTTGAATCTCTCTGTCAGATTTTGCTTGTGTATTTCCTTTGGAGATATCCTCTGCTTGTTCAGCCTTTAACTTCAAGTATTCATTAATGTTATTAGGCCTTGGATATCCTTGAACAGATGGCAAGTTCCTTTTAGCAGGGTCATCTTCAGAGTAGAAGGATATGATCTCCTCTCTAACTGCTTCCAGTTCTAATGGATACAGGACTCCTGCAGGAAGAATGGCAGTGTTTGAATTTGAAACTTGTGCTGAAGAGAATGGGACAGCATTGGGAATGGTAATAAGGGACAATGGTTGGGTGGATGTTTGCAGTGTTGAAGGATCAACATTCAGAATTATCCTTCTCCTTTTATGTTTTGGAGAGGTTGGTGGTGTTTTGGTGCGTTGAGTGGTAGTGATTTGAGTGGTAGATGGTTGACTAACAGTTGTTGAAACAACTGGTGTTTCAACCACTGTTACCATTACAACAGATGATGTGTCACCTGAAGTATTTTCCTTTTTGGTAGGTGGTGTTGGTAGTAATGAGGATGTTTTTGATGGTAATGGGATTTGTGGTAAGGCAGTGGATTGAATTTGTGTTGAAGTGGTGCAAATTGTTGGTGTAACATATGTTGAAACAACTGAAGTATCTACAGCTGTCGATACAACAGATGTTTTAACATCTGCTCGTTTTGAGGTTTGATGTGTGAAGCTTTTGGGAGGTGTGGATTTGGGTTCCTTCACTTTTCTAGTGGGCTGTTTTCTTTTAGGCTCAGGATTTTCTTCATTCTTGGCCTCAGAAACACCCTGCTCATCCTTCTCCATACAAACTCTTTTCTCCTGTTCCCACCTTGCTTTATCCTTTGCCTCCATATCCCTTTTTACCGTTCCTTTTGCATCAGAAATGGCATTTGTGGTTACATCAACCTTTTTAGTACCATCTGGCTTAGGTATCTCTGCAAGCATAGTGGATTTGTCTGGTGCAATGTACAAACCATCTTCATATCCCTTTTTCTTTAGCTGCTTCATTTTCTCCCACTTTTTGGCATCAGCTGGTGGTGGGTTGTCCACAAAGATGATAGTAGGAGGAGCAGAACCAGTGGTTTTCAGCGAGTGGGCCTTCAATGCCTTTATGTCTGCTTGTGTATCCATAAACCTAGCTTCCATCATATTTCTGATCTTTTGAATCTGTATTTCATGTTGATGATCAGAATATGCCCTTTGTTGGTGAAGCACAGGTTGAAATAAACTCCAAAGCTCAATGGGAGTAGGAGCAGATGATGGAGCAGATGTTGTATCTGGTGCTGCAGTGGGTGTTGCCTTTTGGGCTTGTAACAACTGTTGGAGCATTGACTTAATATCTGCAACAGAAGTTTCCAATTTCTTAACCCTCTCCCTCAATTCGTTGTACATTAAACCATCACCCAAGTTAATGGGATCATCTGATTTCCCACTGGCAGTGGTTGTATCAGCAGTTGACTTAGGGAAAGTTTCCCAAAAGTCATCCACAGATGCCCCTTTTTGTTGGTACTGGGGACTTCTTTCCTCAGCAATTGGGATCCTTTTAATAGAACCAGGGGTTGGAACAAAGACAGCAGCGGATATCACAGTTGCTGGAGAGGAAATTGCCTTCAGAGGAGTCTTATTGATGAAACAACTGGCCAGGTGTAGATCAGTGGATCCAACACCTGTAGTTGCTGCTCCAATTGAACTACTGACAGGAAGTACTTGTATTTCCTGCAGTGTAACCTCCTCAGTTGTTGGTGGGTTAGCAATGATTGAGACACCAGACCTAATCACTTGTTGAGGTATATCCTCATTAACAGGTGTTTGAGAAGAACTGGTTTGTGTCCGGGCTAAATCAACTGCATCCAACAAAAGTTTTGTTTCTGGGGGGATTTGAGAAGTGAGGATAGATGTAGAAAGCGAATTTGCCCCGGGCAGTGGGCTGTGGATGATGGAATCAAGTGATTCCAGAGCATCATAATTTGGTGTCCCTATTATTACAACCTGCTCTTTTTTAGAAGAATCAGGAGGAGTTTGAGGCTCAGGTTGAGATCTTTCTTCCAACTGCTGTGACGTAGTAGCAGCAGTGGTTATTGGTGACTTTTGTGCTGTCACTGGTAGTTGCTCTGGGATTACATCTTCCAGAGTTACCTTTGTTTTGGGTTTGGGGGGCTTTTGTGATTTTTTCTGTTTTGGTCTTTTGGTGGTTTTAGTTGGGGGTTTAACAGCAGTTGTTTTATTGCTATCATCACCTTGAGCAGTGGGCTCAACAGCAGGTGCCTGAGGAGCAGTGGTAGCTGCTGAAGTCTGCTCAAGAACCTCTGCTTGTGTTTTGGAAAGTTTTGACATCCTTGTAAAGGTTTCAGTAGTGAGGCTCTTAATTGAAAAAGGATTACCCTGGATAAGCACATGGGCATTGTCTTCTGAAAATTTCTTTTTAAAATAGTAACTTAAAAACCTTGGAAAGAGCAAAAACGCCTTTTTATTAACATTTCTAACAAGATAATTGAAGATTACCTGGGAATAGTTAAAATTTTCACCATGTAATATAGCATAACCTAGATATTGAATCTTCAATGGGATTTCATTGAAAGCAGTGGTCTTGTTTGAGACACACATCAGTAGGGTATGAAACAAAAACCTTGTGGCATGAGGAAAACTGCCTTTTTCTAAAGTGTCTTTTTTGATTTCCTCTTCATAACCCATTTGAATAAAAAACGTTTGATACTCTTCTTTAGGGAAAGATGTTTTACCTTTAAGATCATCGAGTTCAAAAACTTCCGAAATCGTTTGAGGTGTTATTGTGACTGGAACGTCCTTTATAGAAGAATTGATGGCTAAGGGCTTTTTATCCTTAGTTTCCAACTTAGCATTTTTCCAGAATTCTTGCTGGGTATCCATGTAGATCGGAGCATCACAAGTCAACAAAGTTCTGTACTTTGAAGAAGACAGAACATCAATGATGGAATTGAAGGTTTTGGTGTGACTGGGTTTTTCAAATAGACCTAAGTAGTTATGTGTGGATTTGCGTGGGAGAGACATCGTGATTTGATTATGATTGCGAGAGGAAGAAGACGATGAAGAGGATGAGTGATTTTGAGAGAAATGGATGATAACTGCTTTTAGAAAAGAATTTAGAATTCGATTCGACAGTAAAAACACTGTTTGGGGGTTTTGATCAGGGTTTTTTTTTTTGGTGAAATAGTGAATACTGACGTGGCATCGGTTACTAATAGATCTTACCGCTATGTACTGTCCACGTGCCAACCTCTGATGATAATGGAGGACAGTTGGTAGAAAACCACTGATGGAACAATAACAGTGGTTTGCAACAGTCACAAATGAGAACAGTGAGTAAGTTTTTGCTAGCAGTGGATAGCCATCAGTGTGTTAAAACACTGATTTTATACAACAGTTTATTTTACTTTTTATTTTAACTTTAATTTTTATCACCAAAACAATATTCGAGGAACTCTTATCACTTTGGAATGTAACGATTAGATAATATAGTTAACCTATCATTGTAATTCTAGTATTCAGTTAATAATATCATTCTATAATTAATTAACCACATCAAGAATAAAAATGTGAGCAGTGGATGATTTTAAAAAAAAACAATGATTGTAAATTTCAGTGCATGTCAACAATGATTGAAATTAAATAAATATTCGACCTGAAACATCTGTTTGAACATAAACAGATGTTTGAAATTAAATAAATACTGTTAACATAAACAGAGATATAATATTAATAGTTTGGACATATAAATACTGTTAACAAAAACAAAGATAGAATATCTACTTTTGATGATGAACCACTTTTGTTGTTGGGCAATGGTTAATCTTTGAGTTTGTATAGGTTTGTCTCCAGAGATAAAGTATAGAGAACCAATGTTTGTCCTAAACACTGTTACATAAGAAAAACTGATACATAAATACTAAAGTTGAATCCGCTGTAGAAACTGTTATAACTACACCATAAGTGCTAGTCTTTAACAGGACTTTGCCTTCAACAGTGCATAGCCCTCATGAGACAATAAGCCCATCAGTCTTTATATGGAGCAGGAATTAATTATAACAGTCCTTAGCATGATCAGCTGTTATAACCACACCACCCTTTCAAAGTTGGACCATTAAACAAATCCTTGACACTATTAATCCTCTGTTGACTTACCAAACAGATCTTAAGACACAATTCAACATCAACATAATCTAAATATTACTGAAACAAAAAATAATAAGTAAAAATAAAACACAACAAAGATTCATAAAATTATATTTAATCATTTATTCAGAGGACCTTAAAACTAAAAGTCCAACAATTACATGACATACTGAACAATATTCAAGTTCAAATCTAAGAATAACAGCAAGAACTAATAAACTTTAGTTTCCACTACATCTATTGCTGAACCTCTTGATGTATGTCCTTCAGCATCGCCATAAACTGCACGTTTCTATCACCACACTCCATATTACTGACAACACAAATAAGAATAAGAAACTAATCTAAAACTCAAACGTGTCTTTGGACGAATGTATACTTTCTTTAAATGAAGAAAATCTTCCTGGAGCAAGAAAACGTGACTTTGGATTTAACGGAAATAAAAAAAAAATGGCACATGTAACTTTAAAGTTGCATCTCTGCCATCAAAAAAGGTAACACATGCAACTTTTCACGATGTTGCAACAATTATATTGCAGCATCGATGTTGAAAGGTTGATGTGGGATGCGAATTTACATTGAAACAACGATGTTGGAACAATGATAC
Organism: Helianthus tuberosus; assembly: GCA_030545235.1. Lineage (NCBI taxonomy): Eukaryota > Viridiplantae > Streptophyta > Magnoliopsida > Asterales > Asteraceae > Helianthus > Helianthus tuberosus. The sequence goes on from JARYGA010055172.1 coordinate 16,816, forward strand.
AGGAACGATAACATGTAAACATTATCAACAAACATTCGAACAAAGAAGTGTAATGGGAAATTAGCTGCTAAATCACAAGAAAGATGCATTTGAGAGAGAAAGATACGGTCACATATATGAGCGAGCGATATAATAAAAATTTGAGAGTGAAACCAGATAATTGTATCTTATTTATAGAATATAATAAAAATATATATGGTTTGAAATTTGAATTTCAAAATTACTAATATTAATTAGTAATTACTGATTTGATTTGAAAGCAATTGTTATGATGTTTTTTGGGAACTGAAATATGCAAAGTAGGAAAAAAAAAAAGAGAACGTCAATTTTAAATTACCTTTTACATATTTTTTATTTCAAAATTTCAAAATTACTGAGAGATAATAACCGTCAGTTTGAAATTCTAGTTTTGCATATTTTAAAAGTCCAAAGCTCAAGAAATTACAATTAATTATTATTGATTAGATTTGCAACAAATAGTCAAAAAGTATTTTTTTTTATTTTTTAATTTAACATTAAGGATAAAAATATATATTGTTTGAATTTTGAATTTCAAAATTACTGATATTATTAGCAATTACTGATGTGATTTGACCGCAATTGTGATGATGTTTATTGGGAACTGAAAGGTAAGCAGAGTATATCTTTATATCCCTCCTTATTAAAGTAAATAAATATTACTAATCATATGCCCAGTAGGGAAAAAAAAAGAGAGAACGTCAATTCTAAATTACCATCTTGCATAAATTTAATTTGAAATTCATATTTTGCATATTTTAAAAGTCCAAAGCTGAAGAAATTACCATTAATTAGTGATTTGATTTGCAACAAATACCCATCAAGTATTTTTTTTTTTAATTTAACATTAAATTTCATAAGGAAAACAATATTGGAGGAACTCTTATCTCATTGCAATGTAACGATTAGGTAAAATGGTAATTTCATTTTAATTCTAGTTTTTATTTGATAATTTCAATATATCACTAATTAACACAATCGATGGTAAATATCAATGGATGTCAAGAATAAAAAAGTGACCAGTGGCTATTTTTTCCTATCAGTAGATAAAGAACGTCAATTGTCATTATGACTTTTCTGTAATTACTGATATTATCAGTAATTACTGATGATGCTTTGAAAGCAACTGTCATTGTCATGATGAGTTTTCTAATTTTTAAACCGTGAGTTTGAAATTCACATTTTGCATGTAATTACTGATATTATCAGTAATTACTGATGATGATTTGAAAGCAACTGTCATTGTCATGATGTTAAAACCACTGTTTGTTATTGTACTTCTTTACAAAATTACATAGAATTGAAGAAAACGAAACAATCACTTAAAGAACTATAATTTAACACATAATCTAATCCGGCAAAGCAATCTATTATCTGAGAATTCACTGATTCTTACAACATGAAACAAACTCATAATGAATGTTACACCCTAATTCGTACATGACAAAAGTCGCAGCGGAAAACACGAACCATAAAATTTCTTACTTCATAAATACCTCAACTTATTTAAACTTTAACTTTAACATAGCTCTTATTCATAAATCCGTTATCCTCTTATTTACTAATTAAAAACATAGCTTATGATTGCTACATTTTACGTTCAACGTCCCCGTACAATCCATCTTGTGACTCGAATCTTCGATCTTTAATCCTTGTTATAATCGCCCGTTGTCCACACAACCTGCATTCACCACATACATTCGAAACATTAGCATACGTTATATAAACAAGCTCATTCATGTACACTTCCCATTTCGTTCTTTAACAAACTTTAAGCATTTCATTTGCGTATCCATGTCCTGATGAGGCTTTAGTAATGTACCTGCATTACTTTTCATTCTCAAGGTACACATTAAAAACGTTAACACTCAACGTGCATAAATCATGCATACATTCGTACTTACATACAAACATACATACACATCTGCATACATTCATACCTTTCCTACAGCTTTACATACGTGCATATACTCATACATGTCCTTATACATACATACATACACATCTACATTCGTACCTACCTTTTCTACATCTTTACATTCATGCATACGCTCATACATAACTTTATACATACATACATACATATACTTCCACATGGGTACATACCTTTCCTACATCATCACATACATGCATACACTCATACGTACCCTTATGCATACATACATACACATCTACGTACCAACATACCTATCCTACAACTTTACATACATGCATACACTCATACATACCCTTATACATACATGCATACACATCCACATGCGTACATACCTTTCCTACATCATCACATACATGCATACACTCATACATACCCTTATGCATACATACATACACATCTACGTACCAACATACCTATCCTACAACTTTACATACATGCATACACTCATACATACCCTTATACATACATGCATACACATCCACATGCGTACATACCTTTCCTACATCATCACGTACATGCATACACTCATACATACCCTTATGCATACATACATACACATCTGCGTACAAACATACCCTTCCTACAGCTTTACATACATGCATACTGTCACGCGTATCTTCATATATACATATGACAAGGTTAGGGAGCTTTTCGGGAGCTTTACATGCCACCGGGTCGAAAACCGAAGCACCAGGATGCGTTACGGGTCAACCGGAAGCATAAGATGCGAAAAATAAAAACTTACAAACAAGTGCCCGTCGGCGACGGCCTCCTTGCCCGTCGGCGACGGGTTGTAATTATGCCCGTCGCGCATTTTGGACCCGTCGCCAGTAAGTTAAGCCGTCGGAGAAAAATGGCCAAACTAGTGCCCGTCGGCGACGGGGTGGGAGCCCGTCGGCGACGCCCTCTCCAAAACACATTTTCCTGCAGATCCGTTTAATTGTCCGAACGCACTAAAACGCGCATAACTTTCAAACCGTTTACCCGTTTAACCTCCCGTTTCTTCCTACATGCTTGTAAATTCACATTCTATCATATAAACTTAAAATCCCACATCCGGATTAATGAAATTCTTATCTTACGCCCTATCGGCTTATTGTCACATTCTAATTATCCGACCCGTTATGGGTACTTGCGCATTAATTGGTTTATGACATTCCTAAACCATACTTTCCGCTTCCATACTTGTTCAAAACATTATACTCAACAATTAACTTGTTCCTAAACTACTTTGTAATATCGTTTGCCCAAAATACCCATCAAGGGCATTTTGGTCAACATCTCGCTATCCTTAACAACAAAGGAAAATCCTTTCATAAATAACCTATCTTACTACTTAGCTTAAATTCTTAAACACATATTCCTTCCTCGGATCAAATCTAAGATCCGGTTAATACTTCATTGACATCGTACAATTCATTCCTACTTAACCTCAATTATCATATTTAATTCAAATGCATATAATTCTACATAAACAACTTGGAAGTGATTACGGAATCACTTACCTCATGCATCCGTGTTCACATCCGTTTCCACGCCTCTTCTTGACCCGTTAGCCTTTCTCGCTTGAGTCCATCTCCACATGATTCCTATACTTTCATGTCATCGAAATCACGCTATCATTAGCATACTCATTTGTACATGATAACAATCGTATTCATCCCATATTTCACACTTAACTTTCATCAATCATTTCTAACAAACATAACTCATATAATCATGTCCGTATACGTTTAACTCATGTAATTCATCATGTCATTACATTATCACGGATTGCTATTACATGTACCATACGACTTCTCATCCACCTACATTTACGACAACGAGTCAACTCATATTTCTTATACTTGGTTGACTTTCAAAAGTCAACTATTAATCATACATAACTATCGACTTATCAACATATACCCGTAACATCATAATCGACTATACGGACGACACTATATACATTTTATCATTCACTTGATGTACGTACTACCTTTTAAGCATAACGTACAACTTATTCATTCACAATCTTCTAAATTCATACATAGTGCATCAAATCCTTCTACTAATCAACATGTGGTACTTAAAATCAAACATCAATAATATGAACATATTATCACTTTCATCATATCATCAAAACCCACTTCATGACTATATTTCTAATCACTTACAAGTGATCTAATCTTGAGTTCTTCATAGTTTCTTCATGCTTTTGATATATGTACTACCTTGTAAGCATAGTGTACAACTAGTTCATGCATGTCCTTCTAATCTCATACATAATTCATCAATTTCTTCCTTCTAATCAACATGGATCATACATGCATGAACATCAAACATGCTAGTATCATATTTCTTTCAATTCTTCTAACAAGAATCTATCATATCCACCATAATACATGAACAACCATGATTAATTAAACATAGATGATCATTCAAGCCATCATTCTTACCAAAACAAATGGGTTTCACCTCTAAACATCAAATTAACACAAACCATACATAATCCATGTTCTATATGATGATTCTAACATATCCTCATGCTCAATTTCATACCAATTCATGATCTTCAACATAACCCACTTCGTGGGTAATCATCAATCTAGAATCTAAGACATACCTTACGATCCCCTTGTGGAGGTGATCATTAATTCATGCTCGGTTATGAATTTGAGCTTCATTTGACTCCTCAATTTGATGGTTATGTTAGAACTAGGGTTTTGCTCATGGGGAGTTCCCCTGATCGATCAAGAACACACACGAAGTGTGTGTTGTGTGTGTGTTTGTTTTGTTTATAAAACATAACTTTCCCCCTTTTCAACTTTGGCCCCTCATGTTTATTACTTACTCATAATATTAGCAAAACTCTTGTCTTTTCATACTTCTAAACACACTCTTAACTAGGTTAAATAGCCTAGCCATTTATTTCATGACGTGTCATATCATAACATTTAACGAATATAAATATTCGGGTTTTGGGGTGTTACAAGTCTACCCCCCTTAAATAAGGTTTCGTCCCCGAAACCTTTCTCATTTCCTCTTACACACACACACATTTATGCTTGACTTAACACTCTCACTACATTCATAAGTAACCATCCTAACTTCTTTCATAATTATTCATTCAATTGGCTTCCTCATCTTAACAAGTCTATACTTTCCGTGGCATACTTTCATATAACATTTTTATTTCCCTTGACCCGTTAATGACAGGTTAATATACATACTTATTCAAACTTATAATAATGCTTGCCTTCATATGATCATTTATAATAGATTTAATACTTTTTATCTCATCCTCTATGATTCCGTTCTATAGACACATTGCATAACATTTAACCCTTGTTTTGTTATCACAACAAAACTACTATGTCATTGTCATACCTACTTGCTTATCTCCGTAGCTAACATCATTCTACATTTTGTAGTCTTTTGCATCGTCTATGTTTTGAATCCATCTAACGGTTTCAAACATCCTAGCATAGCATATCATAATTCGAATCCGTTTCGCGGATTCTAGCATAGCATTTCATGTTTCGAATCCGTCCCGCGGATTCTAGCATAGCTTATCATGTTTCGAATCCGTCTCGCGGATTCTAGCATAGCGTATCATATTTCGAATCCGTCCCGCGGATTCTAGCATAGCATATCATACTTCGAATCCGTCTCGCGGATCTTAGCATAGCACATCATACTTCGAATCCGTCTCGCGGATCTTAGCATAGCATATCATACTTCGAATCCGTCTCGCGGATCTTAGCATAGCATATCATACTTCGAATCCGTCTCGCGGATCTTAGCATAGCATATCATACTTCGAATCCGTCTCGCGGATTCTAGCATAGCATTTCATACTTCGAATCCGTCTCGCGGATCTTAGCATAGCATATCATACTTCGAATCCGTCTCGCGGATCTTAGCATAGCATATCATACTTCGAATCCGTCTCGCGGATTCTAGCATAGCATTTCATACTTCGAATCCGTCTCGCGGATCTTAGCATAGCATATCATACTTCGAATCCGTCTCGCGGATTCTAGCATAGCATTTCATACTCTCATTCTTGAGAGTCTTACATTTCTCTTCACCCTCACGTCCACCTACTACTTAATCCTAACGGACATACCTGTATCAATTATCACGGTCCCACGAACGTCATATGCTTCTCGTGTACTGGCCAGGTACACAATCCACATACTAGTTTCGTGTCTTCGTGTAATTGTCACCTTATGTCCGAAGAATTTGGTTTTGGCACGTGTATCATTTTTCAAAACATGTTTACTATACCATCATGGTCCTTCATTTAGCATTTTTTTTTCTTTCCTTAATGCATTTTACCATTTCATATACCGACATATTGAATTTATGTACCTGGGTTCAACTTTATCTTACTTCATGCCTTGGTGTCGGTACTTGACCGCACTCGCAGATCATCCTCTTCAAACACTTATACTTACCTTGCATATACAAAACCGTCAGTTTCTTTATGCGTATACATAAGTACATACTTACATTCTCTTTTATCTTTTGAATCTTGACCGAGTCTTGGATTGTACGGGTTTCTTACCACAAGAGCACACGGTTTGAGTTCAAGCACTTACCTTCTTACACTTGATTCTCTCAAACCAGGGCTCTGATACCAACTTGTTACACCCTAATTCGTACATGACAAAAGTCGCAGCGGAAAACACGAACCATAAAATTTCTTACTTCATAAATACCTCAACTTATTTAAACTTTAACTTTAACATAGCTCTTATTCATAAATCCGTCATCCTCTTATTTACTAATTAAAAACATAGCTTATGATTGCTACATTTTACGTTCAACGTCCCCGTACAATCCATCTTGTGACTCGAATCTTCGATCTTTAATCCTTGTTATAATCGCCCGTTGTCCACACAACCTGCATTCACCACATACATTCGAAACATTAGCATACGTTATATAAACAAGCTCATTCATGTACACTTCCCATTTCGTTCTTTAACAAACTTTAAGCATTTCATTTGCGTATCCATGTCCTGATGAGGCTTTAGTAATGTACCTGCATTACTTTTCATTCTCAAGGTACACATTAAAAACGTTAACACTCAACGTGCATAAATCATGCATACATTCGTACTTACATACAAACATACATACACATCTGCATACATTCATACCTTTCCTACAGCTTTACATACGTGCATATACTCATACATGTCCTTATACATACATACATACACATCTACATTCGTACCTACCTTTTCTACATCTTTACATTCATGCATACGCTCATACATAACTTTATACATACATACATACATATACTTCCACATGCGTACATACCTTTCCTACATCATCACATACATGCATACACTCATACGTACCCTTATGCATACATACATACACATCTACGTACCAACATACCTATCCTACAACTTTACATACATGCATACACTCATACATACCCTTATACATACATGCATACACATCCACATGCGTACATACCTTTCCTACATCATCACATACATGCATACACTCATACATACCCTTATGCATACATACATACACATCTACGTACCAACATACCTATCCTACAACTTTACATACATGCATACACTCATACATACCCTTATACATACATGCATACACATCCACATGCGTACATACCTTTCCTACATCATCACGTACATGCATACACTCATACATACCCTTATGCATACATACATACACATCTGCGTACAAACATACCCTTCCTACAGCTTTACATACATGCATACTGTCACGCGTATCTTCATATATACATATGACAAGGTTAGGGAGCTTTTCGGGAGCTTTACATGCCACCGGGTCGAAAACCGAAGCACCAGGATGCGTTACGGGTCAACCGGAAGCATAAGATGCGAAAAATAAAAACTTACAAACAAGTGCCCGTCGGCGACGGCCTCCTTGCCCGTCGGCGACGGGTTGTAATTATGCCCGTCGCGCATTTTGGACCCGTCGCCAGTAAGTTAAGCCGTCGGAGAAAAATGGCCAAACTAGTGCCCGTCGGCGACGGGGTGGGAGCCCGTCGGCGACGCCCTCTCCAAAACACATTTTCCTGCAGATCCGTTTAATTGTCCGAACGCACTAAAACGCGCATAACTTTCAAACCGTTTACCCGTTTAACCTCCCGTTTCTTCCTACATGCTTGTAAATTCACATTCTATCATATAAACTTAAAATCCCACATCCGGATTAATGAAATTCTTATCTTACGCCCTATCGGCTTATTGTCACATTCTAATTATCCGACCCGTTATGGGTACTTGCGCATTAATTGGTTTATGACATTCCTAAACCATACTTTCCGCTTCCATACTTGTTCAAAACATTATACTCAACAATTAACTTGTTCCTAAACTACTTTGTAATATCGTTTGCCCAAAATACCCATCAAGGGCATTTTGGTCAACATCTCGCTATCCTTAACAACAAAGGAAAATCCTTTCATAAATAACCTATCTTACTACTTAGCTTAAATTCTTAAACACATATTCCTTCCTCGGATCAAATCTAAGATCCGGTTAATACTTCATTGACATCGTACAATTCATTCCTACTTAACCTCAATTATCATATTTAATTCAAATGCATATAATTCTACATAAACAACTTGGAAGTGATTACGGAATCACTTACCTCATGCATCCGTGTTCACATCCGTTTCCACGCCTCTTCTTGACCCGTTAGCCTTTCTCGCTTGAGTCCATCTCCACATGATTCCTATACTTTCATGTCATCGAAATCACGCTATCATTAGCATACTCATTTGTACATGATAACAATCGTATTCATCCCATATTTCACACTTAACTTTCATCAATCATTTCTAACAAACATAACTCATATAATCATGTCCGTATACGTTTAACTCATGTAATTCATCATGTCATTACATTATCACGGATTGCTATTACATGTACCATACGACTTCTCATCCACCTACATTTACGACAACGAGTCAACTCATATTTCTTATACTTGGTTGACTTTCAAAAGTCAACTATTAATCATACATAACTATCGACTTATCAACATATACCCGTAACATCATAATCGACTATACGGACGACACTATATACATTTTATCATTCACTTGATGTACGTACTACCTTTTAAGCATAACGTACAACTTATTCATTCACAATCTTCTAAATTCATACATAGTGCATCAAATCCTTCTACTAATCAACATGTGGTACTTAAAATCAAACATCAATAATATGAACATATTATCACTTTCATCATATCATCAAAACCCACTTCATGACTATATTTCTAATCACTTACAAGTGATCTAATCTTGAGTTCTTCATAGTTTCTTCATGCTTTTGATATATGTACTACCTTGTAAGCATAGTGTACAACTAGTTCATGCATGTCCTTCTAATCTCATACATAATTCATCAATTTCTTCCTTCTAATCAACATGGATCATACATGCATGAACATCAAACATGCTAGTATCATATTTCTTTCAATTCTTCTAACAAGAATCTATCATATCCACCATAATACATGAACAACCATGATTAATTAAACATAGATGATCATTCAAGCCATCATTCTTACCAAAACAAATGGGTTTCACCTCTAAACATCAAATTAACACAAACCATACATAATCCATGTTCTATATGATGATTCTAACATATCCTCATGCTCAATTTCATACCAATTCATGATCTTCAACATAACCCACTTCGTGGGTAATCATCAATCTAGAATCTAAGACATACCTTACGATCCCCTTGTGGAGGTGATCATTAATTCATGCTCGGTTATGAATTTGAGCTTCATTTGACTCCTCAATTTGATGGTTATGTTAGAACTAGGGTTTTGCTCATGGGGAGTTCCCCTGATCGATCAAGAACACACACGAAGTGTGTGTTGTGTGTGTGTTTGTTTTGTTTATAAAACATAACTTTCCCCCTTTTCAACTTTGGCCCCTCATGTTTATTACTTACTCATAATATTAGCAAAACTCTTGTCTTTTCATACTTCTAAACACACTCTTAACTAGGTTAAATAGCCTAGCCATTTATTTCATGACGTGTCATATCATAACATTTAACGAATATAAATATTCGGGTTTTGGGGTGTTACAATGAAATACTAAAGTTACATAAGAACCACTGATAATTTAATACTAAATTTGAATCCGTTGTAGATGCTGAACCACTGCTGATACTAAACAGTCGTTTTCCTTTGATTAATCAAACTCTAGGTACATAAAGTGCAAACAGTGGTTTTCCTGAACAGATGTTTAAGTTAATAACATCTACTGTTCAACCTAACAGGGGTTTCCATTAACTATTGACCAAATTGCAAACAGATGTTAAAGCCACTGTTTGTTATTGTACTTCTTTACAAAACTACATAGAATTCAAGAAAACGAAACAATCACTTAAAGAACTATAATTTAACACATAATCTAATCCGGCAAAGCAATCTATTATCTGAGAATTCACTGATTCTTACAACATGAAACAAACTCATAATGAAATACTAAAGTTACACAAGAACCACTGATAATTAAATACTAAATTTGAATCCGTTGTAGATGCTGAACCACTGCTGATACT
>JARYGA010055173.1:0-26944 GCA_030545235.1 Helianthus tuberosus
TAGGCTCTGATTAGTAGCCAATTAATCACTAATCGGAGGTTAACCGAGTAATGGCCGATTAATCGCTAGGCAGTCAACGTTGGTCCTATTCCGGCCAAATTCTGACCAGATTTCGGCCAAGTTTCGACCAAACCTTATAAATTCCCCCCAATTACTTAAAAATGCTTCAACGAGGGGTTAAAACATGTCTACTTAAAAAAATTACGTATAAAATGTGTGTGTATATAAAACTAAAAATTACATATAACAATCCAAATCCGACTAATCCCTGTTAATCCCGATTACCTCACCGACCGACTAGTGCCTCCCGATTCTTACAACATCCACTATCTTCAAACATGGCTTAATCATAGTAACATTAATGCTAATTACCATTTTCTTTCGTCTTTGCGTATTAAGGAATTATACGACATAAAGAAAATGTGGATTTAAAATTTGAATAAAATGAACAAGACTATGTTGACAAAAGCATCTGCAACTTGGAATAAATGCAAAAAAGGTGGTAAAATAAAAAATGGAGAGATGCTTCTTCTTGGAGGGCAGGTATGGAATAAGAACACATTCCTTTTTGTCCCCTTCAATAAGTTTGGTACTTATTCAGCCTACACACTGTTCTTTATTCTGTGGCCCCATAACCAAAATCTTCACATTCTTCGGTTAGTATACAGCAGCCCGCTGGCCTTCAAAAATTTAAACCGAAGCGGGTCCCTAAGAAAAGAGCGAACAATCAAATGATCTGGTGGTTCCGTTGGTGGCATGATGATACTCCAGTGGTCCGTCAGTGATCCAAACTTGCCGTTCAAAAAAAAATAACGGGCTGTACTTCATTTCATACTTGCATTTGATGAGTAGAACTCATCTGGCATGAATCTTTACACATTTTTCTTGATGTATAAATGCATACATTTATATATCACTAGAACATTTTTAGCTTTTGTTTTGAATTTGTTATTTTTGAAAAGAATCCTCAAACTTAGCACTTGTGGAATTTTTTTTTTCAAGTTATAACAGAACTTTTTCAAAGATTATGCAGTTTAAGGGAATCTTTAAGCCTTTAGATAAAGTGTAAGTGAAAGAAATTCCTTAATAGTTTGCTGGCATGTGGATAGGAATAATAATGTTCATGAGGAACATTTTCTGTGCATTTTTTACTTGCTCGTTTTAAATTCCGGGATCATTTCTAAAGATTATTATGTACATATGCGAGTGTAACACGACATCCTCATCTATGTGATTGCTTAAATGATCAAAACTCGTACTTTCGTTACTTGAACCGCTCATCATTTGTTCTCTCGCAGTCAGGAACTTTAAACTACAATATATCTCGACGCGTGGTAATCGCTTTAAGTCAATCATTGGTTGCATTATTCAGACTTTTAACCTTTATGTCATTTAACATGTCTGTTAATGTGCAAAAGTGTATGCCAATGGATTCACAACACATTTATACACCAACACAGTTCCTCATCTCATGCCACAGCTTTCACTTCATGTCATTCTTTTAAGGATCAAATGGACATTTTTCTAGTATGGTACACATACATATTACAAAGTACTTTTTTATATAAAAAAACAAATATTTATCATTCCGTACAATCGCGCCATCAAGTGATGTAAATGGCAAAAACTAAAGTAGTAGGGTTTGGAAAAGGGTTTGTAAAATTAGGAAGTGTGTATTCGCTGTCCATGAATGCGGTTATTTTTAGAACGACGGGTTTTTTTTAGTCCTGGCACTTGAGTGAGAATTGAACCTATGACCTTAAACCTTAGGTGCTCTCAAAGATGATAAACTAGCTATGATATAAAAAATATTCATCAGCTCCGTTTTTAATAAACTTTATATTGAACTATAGAAAAAAAATATCTAGATTTTTATTGAAGACAATAAATTATTAGTTAGATACTAAATTGTATGTAAGTTAAAAGAAAAAGGAAAAAAAAAAAAAACTTAACATTGAATTCTCAGTTTTCAATGCCTGAATTCGCGGCTACCAAGCGCGAATTCATCTTCCCTCGTCCAGAAAAAAAATATATCGAAATGTAGCTAAAAAACCTAAACATCGCATATTTAGATTTATATTAAACTAGTGGGTTACCTCGAGCACTTCATGACGGGTTTGAAACGTAGATAAAAATAAGCAAATTGCAAACGTGACGATAAAAAAACCATGTCCCGACGGTATATTTGAAAGCCACGGAAAAGTTTTGTTGTATACGAAAGCAAAGTTATTCGAACAAAATTTACACTAAAACGTATATAAAGATAAACACAACGGTTGCGCATTACAACAAGCGTGTTTAAATGTTGATAAAAACATGTCGCAATGATGTATTTAGAGATGAGCGTCGAACAGTTTAGTAAACCAAATGATTTAGAAAATGTTCAAAACCGGTCAATTTAAAAAGAACGTTACCAAAAATCACTTCCAAACACAGATAAAAATAACGCACGTGGAGCGTTGATATTGAAAAGGAAACCAACAAAAAATCACGTAACAGATAATTTGTTAAAAACTCAAAATGACTACTTTATTAAAGTGGTTGTAGTGTAAATTGATTAAAGAAAAAGGAAAAAATCAACCAACTAAACTGTAGGGTGTGTAAACAAAAACTAAACTAAAGAGTATGGGTAATAAATACATTTATTAAACTTAGGGTTTATGAAATATATATTTAAGATTAAGGGCTGTAATAGAAAATAAACCATAAAAACACAAAAGCCTAAAGAAAGAAAAAAAAAACAATTCACTTTAGTTAAGGCTACGTGAATTGTTATTAATAAAATAATACTATAAATATAAATTATCAGAGAAAACGAAATTATATGTCAAACCAAAATTAAATATAGAAAAAAATTATAATTTTACAACCCATGCATAAAACTTATATAATTATGCTTTAAAAATCAAAACATACATTGCTTAAAATAACTCATTCTTACTAGAAATGTGATCAATGACACTTCTAACTTTCACTTTTGTTGTCAAAGACAATCTGACTCTAAATGAAAAATAACTACGTCTATTCCTAATAAACAATTGAATGAATTTTGTAAATTGTTTTCAAACGACATAAATGAAAGTTAGGGGAAGACGAAGTTAAATTCTCATTCGATTGGAATTGTCCTTAGAATTTGATTGTGTTTGTGAATGAAAGTGAAAGTCACTTTGCTAGGACGAATTATTAAAGGTTATAAGTCATAGTTTTTACTGTTTAAATCCATTAGCCAAATGTATATCGAAATGTAGAGAAAAAAAACTTAACAAAATGCATATTCAGGTTTTGTTTATTAAATTTTCTGAATTATCAAAGAAAAACAAAACTATATGCTAAATAAAAATAATAAAAACAAAATTTAAATTTATCACTAAATATTTATTTTTAAATGACAAACTAACTTTCCTAAATTACTGAATTCACAATCTTCAACATGGAATTTAACCTGAATATTTGTTGTTACCAAGTGTGAATTCAACCTCTCTATCCAATCACAACTGATTCAATTAGTTTATCAAGTTGAGATCATGTGAGTTTGTAGTTATGGACAACAAACAAATACACTAGATTTATAAAAATAAAAAAATAGTAGGATTTTTCAAAACATACTACTTTTATAAAATAACTAAAATAAAAGTTTACAATCATTGTAAACAAGGTTTACTCTTCACATGCATAGAGTTATATGTATATATTCCTATCCAACTTTAGAATCTTGAACATGCATGGGTACTTGTTCTTTTCTGTACTTGCATTTCCTTTTTTTAAGGCTCTTATTCTTTTTAGTTCTCAAGGTGAAGCTCACATAAAGGAACATATCAGCGTATCATAGTTAAGCATCATGTTCCTCTTAGACTTTATCAAACGATTAACGTAAAAGACACGCGTCATAACCTTATTGGTGATGATTTGACCCACACGTGCCTCGCGCCCTATGGGAGAGAAAACGAATAGAAATGACTATGGAATGTTATTCTCCTGGCCAGCTGAGAGATTGAAAAAGGAAAAGAGAGAATAGAAATTAGAAAGAGAGATTCTTTAGGAATAGAATCATGGAATTTTATTTTAAGTAAAGCCAATAGGTCTTATTCTCAAGTCAAGAATGTTATGTTAAGTCTTATTCCTTTCTACTCAAGGCCACAAAAAATGGGTTCCCACCCACTCCCATCATACTTTTTTACTATTTTTGGTTAGATTATACTCCATCCGTTTCGATGCAAATCGCAACTGTGTTCATTCTAGGACATCCCATGAAAATTGCGGTATTCGACCTTTTTAAGCTATGATAGAGGTGGAGATGTGGGTTGGGTTAATTAGTAATGGTTTCGGGTTTGAAAAGGGTTGTTACTAGTGTAAGTTGAAACGCGCCACGTTGCTTATAGATTACAAGTTTAAATATGATTAGAAAAACGATGTTATGACGACAACTGTGACGATTTAGTAGGTTGTAAGCAATGAGAACACGCTATGTTATTCCATGAAAATTGAAATATTCTCCTTTGGGCTACTTTTTCAAGCTATGGTAGAGGGGAAAAGTGGGTCGGGTTGGCAATGGTTTCGGGTTTGAAAAAGGGTTGTTTCAAGTGTGGGTTGAAACAAGTGGGGTTGCCTATCTTTTGTAAGTTTACATTTTATTAAAAGAGGTATGTTATCATAACAGTCATCGCATTTTAGCCTCTTGTAAGCACTAAAAATACACTTTGACCGATTTTTAACGTGTATGATCCATTGACAAGTTTCTTTGTCTAACCAATTTTCTTATGAAACCCCTACTTATACTAGTATAAAGGATTAAAGATACTATAATCCGGGTTCACTAAAATTTCCCAATCTTGTCTATGTTGAAGATTATTAAGAATGTCACTAATAAGTAATAGCCAAACAATTATGTACATCAATGTTAATTAATGTGCATATGTTGGGTTGTTTGGTCTCATAAGTCGTTGATCATTCGTCATCCAAATACGACTTCTGGTCATAGCGAATCGATACGCTAAACTATGACCACTTCACTAATCTTAATAGTGTCGACTTTTGACTTTTGCAACGTAACGGTAACTAGAGGTATCATCTTGTGTGGCCAAACATTTTTATAATCATCCAACAAGAATACATCAATAACTTCAAAGGTATGGTTCCAAGAATCTGTTTTTAAAAAAAATATATATGGTAAGATTTAGATGTGGAATGGTGGGCTTTTGTTGCAAAGGAATCATGTGCCAACTTTCTGCTAAAGGTGTGAAACAAATGGGATATAAGCTAGGCCTAAATATGCTACAATCAAACACAACTTGAATTGCAACAATAACAACCCATTTTTTGGGTGTTGATCTTTTTTCTTACGTACTCCAATCGATCGCTAAGCCTCATAAAGTTCATGTGTGAACAGGATATGACCTATGGGTTCTTGAAGGGGAATGACGCCTACTCGAATTTAGTTTGTAGGTGTAAAACTTGATTCGACTCGGTCGTTTCATATTCAATCAGAATTTTTATATTTAAAAAGTACATGGCTATGTAACAAGTGCCATTGAGGATTATAAGACCTTGTTTTTGCTTGTTACATCTCTTGTATGTTAATTATTAAAAAACAACTTTGACCATTGATTATTATATTAACTTGTACACTGCTTTGGTAAAAAGTATTAGAATATGGCCCACGGGCTCAGTTAGGTTTCTAGTGTTACTCATAATCTCTATATATTGTACCCTAATTATTCAATAATAATCAATCAAGTCTTTTACCATATCTTACATGGTATCAGAGCCAGCATTGCCTCTATACCGTTTCCGCCGTGCCACACACAAATATACAAACCCTAGCCGTCATCACTTGAGAAAAACCCTAGACAGGGCGGCGTGCCACCACTGCCGCCTTGTCCGGTCTTTGTTCGTTTTCCGTTTCCGTTTTTTTTTCCAGTTTTGTGTTCAAATAAAGCTTCGTCTTCGGTTCTAAATTCACCGGTCTTCTTACGGTCTCTTACCACACAGATGATGCTACGACTCATCCTGTTGATTTCGCATCTCCCTCAAGCCGCCCCTTGCCGCCGCCGCTCATTAGACTACGGTCTTCCGCTGCGCCGCTACCAGCCGCCTCTGCACTGCCGTATTGGTTGCCTCTTATAGGATTACGAGATCATTCAAAATTGTGGATCGAAGATTATGGATTGAAGATTGCAAGATTATGGAATTTTGACCGAAATCGAAGACAGTTTTTTAGATTTTATTATTGTTTTTGTTTTTCAGTCTAAGCTTCTAGTTCCATCCGCTACGACTGCGGGGGAGTATTAGAATATGGGCCCACGGGCTCAGTTAGGTTTCTAGGGTTACTTGTAATCCCTATATATTGTAACCTACTCATTCAATAATGATGATTCAGTCTTTCATAATCTTACAAAAAGAAAAGTGCATGGAAATGATTTATTTATTTTTTTTCAGAATGTGAACTAGTTTCTTAAATATGCATGTAAATGAACTCCGGGTGATAGTATAAAAAATGGGTCACGCACTAACGGGCGTACCCACTCACAAACGAAAGGGCGATCGCACTCCTGAAAAAAAAATTAGTGTAATTTTCAGATAAACATACCCCTAAAAGTTTGGTTAAACCATCATGGAAAAAAACACACCTCATGGGTGCCTACTGCCCCATAACACACCACATTGAAGGTCCACCTTTTCAAATATTATTCAATACTAATTTTCACACCAAAACATTTGATTTTAAAACAATTTATAAGAGTGAATTTGCTTTGTAAGGCTGGTTTTTGTAAAATTTCTTGATGTTATAAAAGATTAACCTTGAAACTCTTACTATGGTCAAGAACCATATAAGAATGCAAAACATACAAAACACAAAGTAATACAAATCTCTATTATGGTCAAGAACCATATGAGACCGAACGTAATGGGCGTGATTGCCCAAATTTTTCCCCTCAAAAACGCCAAAACACTCCCGTCCCCACCCCATGGCGTTTTCCGGCGTGATTGAACCAAAACCCCCCCTCCGGCGTTCTTTAAAACACGCTCAATTCTCCCTCTTTTCAAATTGTTTGGCCAATGAGGTTTTTCCATGTCAAATACAATTAATTTTAAATTAAAAAAACAAGAAAATAATAATTGGGTAATCATTGATGGGGCATTATTGGGCATTATCCCACTACGCCTATTTGTGAAAAACGCCCATAATGCCCCTTTGCTGACTGTGATGACACGTGTCGCACAATGCCCATGGATAGGGGCATTATTCATGTGTACCACTACACATGGTCTAAGAATGCAAGCAAAACATACAAAACACAAAGTAATACAAATCTCTACAATACACTTCGCAAATGGCAACTATAAACACTAGGTGAAACGATCGGACCTCAAACGGTCGTGGGCTATAGAAGACAACGACAAACTAGGGACTAGAAGAGAGAGCCAAAGTGCAAGAATGAATATTGTAACAAGCTGAATTAGGTTTCTCAAAGCGGTACACAACTCGTTACATATTTCATCAAGTTCCAGTTTACCCATAGTACTTTAACTTTTTTTTAACGACAAATTTCTGTTAGTTTCTGTCGTCTGTGGATCTTAAACCCAAGACTTTCCCCCTCCCAATTACCATTCTTTTCCTATACATGTCATTGGCTTTAGCAAACACTAGGTTTAGTCCTCCAACATACCGAGTCGGCTAATTTACATGCAAAGTAACATTTCAAGTTACTAACACGTTAACCTAAAATAAAAAATCAAATATCCTGTAATATTGAGTTGATACTTTCAATGGTTTTCTGTCAACAAAAATACTTACCAAATTAACATTAACATATACATTTTCAATATAATTACGTATTTGCCCCCACTTCAAAATAAAATTATGTTTTTCCCCCTCGCTCAAAATTACGATTTTGCCCTCGGTTCAAAATTATTATTTTATCCCCAGATTACAATTACATTTTTGGCCCCAGTTCAAAATAAATTTTTGCTTTTGCCCCAAACTAAAAATGACGATTTTGCATTTTCACCCCGTTTAAAAAATTAATTTCGCCTTCAGTTTAAAATTATGTTTTTGCCCGGTTCAAAATAAAAGTATGCTTTTGCCCCCTCAATTCAAAATTATGATTTTGCCCCCAGTTCAAAATTTTGATTTTGCCCCAGTTCAAATTAAAAATATAGTTTTGTCCCCAGCTTAAAATTACGATTTTGTCCTTAGTGCAAAGTTATATTACGATTTTGTCTCTGGTTCAAATTTATAGTATTGCTATCACTTTAACTTTTGGCAAATTACGATTTTACCCAAGTCAACAAATACAACTTTGCCCTCAGTTCAAATTACAGTATTGCTATCGTTTTAGTTTTTTAGCAAAACTATAAAAGTGTTTTTTTAATTGGTTGACTGAATTTAATTTTTTTCCATGTCAAGGAGCTGCCTAACACTCGCTCATTAATCCTGACAAACTACAGTTTTGCCCTGAGCTCAGAACTACGGTCTTGTCATCGTTTTAGTTTTTTTCCTAACAAAACTATAATAATGTTTTTTTAATTGATTGAGAATTATTCGGTCATCGCCCCGCAACGCGGACGTGTCATCAACTAGTTTGTATACATTTTAGAAAGAAAAAAAACAAATGTAATTTGTTTTTTCCATGTGGAATGCTTTTATTTTCTGGCCAAACTGCTTATTGATTATTGCAATTCTAGTTTCTTGCATAAACACTCCGTTATATAAAAGCTATATTAAATTAAAGAATATAAGAAAAAACTTAATTAATTTTTATTTGATTTAGGTATTGTTTGACATGCAGGATAGGATTGAGAGACAAAATAAAATGGATCATTACAAAGTAATGAAAAAAATGGTGTTTTGTTGGTCAGTTGGTCATAGAATGAAATCACACATTACATAAGGCATTTCATTCCCTCAAAATCATTACATCCGTCCCCATGTTTTTTCATTTCATCCCCACTTGCATCCTTCATTAACAACAACACAACCCACCATCGTCGCCACCACCCACCATCAGCGCCCACCGCCGCAGCTGCCTCCCTCACCACCAATCACCATTGAAGCCCTCCACTGTCGTCACCATCACCGCCACCTACCACCATTGCCGCCACCACCACCACTGCCGCCACCACCACTGCCGCCACCACCACGGACGCCCACCGCCGTCGCCACCCGCAACCCGCCTCTGTCGCCATCAACCACCACTGAGACCCACCGCCGTTGCCACCCATCGCCGCCTCCGCCGCCACCAACTACAATCGACGTCGCCACCCACCTGTCACCGCCACCCGTCGCCCCGCCACCACCACCACTCGTCATTGCCACCGCCACCCACCACTGCCCCTCACCGCAACCTCCACCGCCACCTATTACCACCCACAATCACCACCACTGTCGCAACCCCCGCCCCCTATCTGTCCCGGGAACGGGTGGCCGCGAGACCAGTTTTGGTAGTATCATTTTTTAATAATTTGGCAGCGGAAATTTCATAAGGACCGTAGTTAGGAAATGTTTATCAGAGTAAATACCACACTTTTATAATATTAAACATATTGGGATAAAACCCAAGTTTTCATTACAAACATTTTCATAGGGAGAATCCCTATTTTATTGAATAAAGCATCTTCTTTTATTTAGGTAACTTTTATAGCCACTTTTTCCAAGCCTTCAGTGCTGTCCAGCTGGCTTCAAGTTAGCTTTCACATTTTGTTACCTGAAACGCGTTTAAAACATTTTGTCAGTGGGAAATACTGGTGAGTGAATCCCAGTTTAATCAAGAAGAGTTTTATCAATCAACACAGTATTGAGAGCGATTACAATGTTTATGTCTACACAATTACTCATTCAGTACTGTCAATCCTGACTGGTGGGTCATATTACACATTGGCTAACTCTTTGTCCAATGGTAACGTGTTCCACATTTTGTATACAAAACCCCACATACCGGCAGTAATTGAAGAACTACAAAGACTCAATCACTGCTTAATCACATTGTAAAACATTTAAGGTTTTGTAAAAACAATTTACAAAAAGGAGATTACTCACATCGCTGTCTTAGACTTCTTTTAAGGGTTTCGTGGTTATTATCTATTAATTACACAAATGTACATGTGTTAGTATAATAACCCAATATTTTAATATATGTTAGGGTGTCGAAAAATATTTTGGAGGGTTATTATATCCTCCCCACCTTGTTTTAGAACTCGTCCTCGAGATCTACTGGAACAGGTGCGGATATTTCTTTTGCATTTTTGATTCAAGCTCCCATGTATATTCTGGTCCTCTTTTGGAGTCCCATTTCACTTTGACTAGAACTAGTCTCTTGTGCTTGAGGTTCTTAACCTTCCTGTCTTCAATTTGTAGAGGCCTTTCTACAAATTTTAACTGTTCATTTACCTCTATATCCTTAAGAGGTACTACGAGTTATTCATCAGCTAAACACTTCTTGAGATTAGATACATGAAATAAATCATGTATTCCTGCCATTTCTTCTGGCAGTTGTAGCTGATAGGCTACAGGTCCTATTCTTTTAATAATCTCAAAAGGTCCAACATACCTGGGACTTAGCTTTCCCCTTTTGATGAATCTTACCACTCCTTTCTAAGGAGAGACTTTTAATAACACTTTATCTCCTACCTGAAATTCCAATGGCTTTCGTCGGTTATCAACATAACTCTTTTGTCGATCACGTGCTGCTTTTAGTCGTTCCTTGACTTGAATGATCTTGTCTGTTGTTTCTTGTACTATCTCAGGTCCAGATAGTTGTTTTTCTCCAATTTCTGCCCAACAGACTGGCGTTCGGCATTTTCGTTCATAAAGTGCTTCTAAAGGTGCAGCATTAATACTTGTAATGTAGCTGTTATTATAAGAAAATTCTATCAATGGTAAATGATCGTCCCAATTACCTCTGAAATCAATTACACAAGCTCTAAGCATGTCCTCCATTGTCTGAATTATCCTTTCGCTTTGTCCATCCGTTTGAGGATGATAAGCGGTGCTTAGATTCAATTTGGTTCCCATTGCTTTTTGGAAACTTGTCCAAAAATGAGAGGTAAACGACTATCTCTGTCAGAAATAATTGATAGAGGAATTCCATGTAATGAAACTATTTCATTTACATATAATTTAGCTAACTGTTCCATATTGAAAGTTTCCTTCATTGGTAGGAAATGAGCTGACTTAGTTAGCCTGTCTACAATCACCCAGATTGTATCATTACCTTTTCTTGTTTTGGGTAATTTAGTAACAAAATCCATTGTTATCAATTCCGATTTCCATACAGGCATTTCTAACTGTTGCAGTAAACCTGAAGGTTTTTTATGTTCAGCTTTGACTTGTGAACAGGTTAAACACTTTGCAACATATGTTGTGTTGGTGCATATATCTGTTGACTTCGTCTTGTATCGAGTCTTGTAATAGATTAGATAGATCAGGGCACGAAATACGAGAAAAATGTGAAATATATAGGATGTGACCATTTCACACGAAATGAGATGTGTCCATTTCGTACGAAATGGCAATGGCCATTTCGTGTGAGGCCATCTCGTGCGAAATAGGTCTGCCTATAAATAGTAGCCTTGAGTCTTTCATTTGTAACGTTTGGTTTCCGGTAGCGAAGCTCTGCCGAAGTGTCTCCAGCATTGTAAAACGATCTGATATCAATACAAGAGACAGTTTATGTGAATCTAAGTGCAAATCAGCTCATGTGGTATCGGAGCTCAGGAGGAAGAGTTCATACCGATTCAGCTTGATTTCATTTGAAAATTCTGATTTCTATTCACTTTCTTCACATTTTTCAAAATTAATCAAGATTTAACGGATAAAATGGCTTGATTTTCTCACATAATACGCGAAACACTGTTTTAACAAACCCTTGAAAGAATTAGACCTTAATTCAGCTTAAAACTTGATCAATTTATCAAAAACATGGCCGATTGGATGACATCAGCACCATTTCGCACGAGTTGAACCTTCTATTTTGCACGAAGTGGACCCATTTCGCATCAAAGTGTCATTTCGTTTGAAACATACATCCATTTCATACGGATTGAGGTTGATCCAATTCGCTTGAAAAGTCCAATTCGTGTGAAAAATACATCCATTTCGTACGAATTGGGAATTTGTGACTCATTTCGCGCGTATTGAACATTTGTGATCCAGTTTCGTGCGAATTGAACCTTATCCAGTTCGTTTGAGATTTGTTTTCAGGTTGTGTGAAAGATTCCAGTTCGTTTCAAGATCATCCAGTTCGTTTGTAAAGTCTGATTTTGTGAACTTTTGATTGCCGAATCATGGAGAACGAATTCTACAACGCGTTTGCTACCCCAATCACTGTTACTCAGAATACGATGCTAGAAAATGAAACGGGCACCACGCAAAAACCGCCTAAGCTTGTGAATATTGAGGAGTATAGTGGATGGGCAGAACGTTTTGAAAATTGGGTTCAAGCATATTACTTAGATGCATGGGAATGTACTGAATATCGATATGTTAGACCAGTTAAGGACAACGGAGAGAAGGTTGATATTAAAGATCTAGGTGTTGATGAGAAAAAGAAATACAAAATTGAAAAGATGATGGTTAGTCTCTTGCAGCAAGCTATTAAGGAAGAAATCTTGATTTTACTACAACACAACGGAAGTGCACATTCAATATGGAAAGAACTAAAATCGAAGTTTGTTGGAAGTAAAGAGATGATCAAGAACAAAATGTCACTTTTGAAGAAAGAATTTGATCTATTTCGTGGATTAAAAACTGAAAACACCAAGCAGATTATAGAAAGATATTGCAATTTGGTGATGAACATGAAGAGATTGAATATCAATAAAGATAAAGAAGAATTGATTGAAAAGTTGGCCGATGCGTTACCACAAGATGTTTGGGGCACGTATCTTATGATGTTTAAAAATAAACCCGAATTTGACAATCTAATGCTGAGCTCGTTTATTGAACAACTCGAAGCTCAAGAGATGGAACAACGAAAGATAGCGAGAATGAAGGACTTCGATGGTGAACAAGACATTGGTCTATATTACAAAGGTGGTACTAGTGATAGGACCAACATTGCACCGAAGATCGAAACAGCTTTTAATGCAAACAATTCTTCTGGAGGTTCATCTCAAGGATCAAGTAGAAAAACTGGATTTTCTTCATATCCATCATTTGATCCAAATTTTTCAGCAACCAAGAATGGCAAAGTACTACAATGCAACATTGCGCTAAATCTTGAGAATGATCAAAATTACTCTGAAGAAGTAGCCAAAAGTCATATGTCTTTATTGGTGACTGTGTTAGAGTCTTATGGGAGTTTAGTTGTAGGAAGGATCGGAAATCCAATGTTGACAAAAGAGGATTACGATCAAATTGATGCTGAGGAGATGGAGTTAATGGATATAAAGTGGTGTTTGGCTAGTGTGTTGAGAAGAGCTGAGAAGTTTAAACAAATTACGGGAAGAGATGATTTTTGTGATGCAAATGTTTCTACTTTAGGATTTGATAAATCTAAAGTTACTTGTTTTCGTTACAGGGAAAAAGGGCATTTCAAGAGATAATGCACAAACCGCGAAGCAAGTGGAGCACAAAATCCATTCGGTAACAATGATTACTATCGAAAAGCGATTTATCATCAAGTTGCTCAACAGCCGTATCAACAACAACAGCCACAAACTGCTCATGCTAAGAAGGCGATCGAAGAGTCATCAAGAAAAGCTTGTTATGGTATAATAGATCAAGAGGATGAAAGATTGCCAGAAGGTTTTAGCTGGGACAAATATTGTCCGGATGAAGAGATCTTAAAGGCTAAAGCTTTTGTTGCTCAAATCATTGAAGACAGTGCTGATGATAATTCGTATTGGGCAGATAGTATGAAAGAGCACTTAAAATATCTAGCCGAGAGAGATGCTGAAAATGCTCGAGTGGCAAAGAAGAAGGTTGAAAAACAAGATGATCGTGATGATGATAATTCGTATTATGCAGATAGTATGAAAGAGCATTTAAGATTTCTAGCCGAAAGAAATAAGAATGATGATGAAGATGTCCGAGTGATAAAGAAGCAGGACAAAGAAATTCCAGCTTTCGAAATTAAAAAGGAAACTGATGCAGTAAAGGTGTCTGAGAATTGTGAAAACTGTGAGACTCTGAAAAAGCACAACAACGAGCTGATTCATAACATGAACAGATTGAAAGAATCGTATGATGTTTTAAACAAAGCCATGAATCAATATAACGAGTCAAGCAGTGAACAAGCTATAGCTATGAAGACACTCAATGGAGCATACATGACAAAGCAGAAAATGGTCAATTATTACATTGATATGTGTGCTGAGCTTGAACAGAAATTGGAAACTCAGAGGATAGAAACTGAAAGAGTAAATAAGTTGTTGAAAAGTTACTCATGTTCTTCTTATGTCATTGACAGGATTTACCCTACAGTTGAAGGCATGAAGGCATTTGAAGAAGAAACATCTGAAGAGAAGAATTCCGAAACAAAAGAGAAATCTGAAGAAAAGAATTCTGGTAAGAAACAAAGTGTTAGTTACAAAAAGTGTCCACCTCCGATTGAAAATGGATATTCTCCACGAATCCTAATTCAGAAAGAGTCAAAAAGGCAACCAACTTACAGTGAGAATCTGAGCCTTCAGATAACTTGCCAGACAACATTGATGTCACTTTCACATCATCCGACACTGATCATGAGTCCGAGATAATTAAGAAAGTGGTCGATCAGGTGTTGGATAAAGATGACACGGAGGAGTCAAAATCAGAGTCAAAGTCCGAGTCCGACACTTCAAGTCCAACAGTCAAAAAGGACAAACGGGTCTATAATAAAGATTTTCTGTTATCACAAAATAATTTGAATGATGAAACATTCAAAGTGGCATATGCTTTGAATGATTCTGACAAATTATATTCTGATGAAGAATTTCCAATAAGAGGTGTTAAAACTGAAATGATTAACAAGGTTTTCAAACTAACAGAAA
Source organism: Helianthus tuberosus (assembly GCA_030545235.1). Classification (NCBI taxonomy): domain Eukaryota; kingdom Viridiplantae; phylum Streptophyta; class Magnoliopsida; order Asterales; family Asteraceae; genus Helianthus; species Helianthus tuberosus. Next base: position 14,971 of record JARYGA010055173.1, read on the forward strand.
TTAATATTTCTGAAATAAATGGTGTAAATCTTGCTGAAAAACCTAAACCTTACACCTCAAGAGTTCAACAAAGATTAAACAAGAAAAAGGGTTACAGTTCTGGTTCAGGTTATCGAAAGAAACCAAACCATAACGGTAATTTCAAAAAGAAGGGATTTGGTTTTATTCCACCAGAAAATCATAAAAATGAGAAAACTTATAAACCAAAAACTGTTTTTGTTTCAGGAACTTCTTCTGAAGAGGAAAAAGAGCATTTATTCAGAAAGCAGACAAACAAAGAATTCCTTGCAAAGAAGCAAGAGGAAATGAAGAAAGATGTTGCTCAACAGAAGAAAGAGACAAGAACCTGTTATAACTGCAAAGTAGTTTGTCACATTGTCCGAAACCGTTCAAAGGCAACCAACACACAACAGGGAGTGTCTCTTAAACTCAAAGAAAAAGTTGTAGAGAATGAATCACCAACCAAACAATTTAAAATTTTCAAAAATTCAAAGTTTGAGGTTGGTGAAAGTTCAAAAAGTTTTTACAAAAGAAAGGTGAATCTTGACAATCACAAGTGGGTTGTTAAGAAATCAGATGATAGTTCTAGCAATGATTCTAATTCGTCAAAATCAGATGAGCTATTTTCTGGCGATGAATCTGACTCGTCAAAGTCAGAGGAGCCACAAGTTGAGCTAAAATTAGAAACGTCAGTACCGCCATTGGATAATGCAAACTTTCCATCATTGCGGGCTGAAAATTTTAAACAGAAAATTGGAAAAGTTGAGATTTCAAATCAATTTTTTTCTGAAAAGAAAGGATTTGATGTTGAAAAAGTCTTTAACCCCACAGTTCAAAATATTTTTGGAAAAATGATTGACGGGAAGGTCAAAGGGGTAAAGGAATTTTATGAAAAGAAAACGAGTAAACCAGATAAAGATGGTTCACCCCAGGTTAGTAACTGGGATAGAACCTATCATGACTAAAATCCGGACTTGCCAGAGCTCCCAAGTTGGTAATCGTGGAGCAGGAATCGGCATCTTTCTCAAAATTCAAAATTGTTATATTTTGTTTTACAAGTGGTATTTGTTGATAAGTTCCTACAAGTGGTTAATCAAGGTCATTAAGTTGAACTTTAGTTAACTTTCATACAAGTGGTATTTTGGAAAAACAATGTGATGAAACCCCGATCCTACAAATGTTTGTGAAATCAACAAAACTTATTTTCCAGAAAAACCATTTGATTAAAACAAACTTAAGTGTTTTGAAATCATAATGGGAAAATAGTTTGTTGTCAGGGGGAGTTCTGATTGTTTATGCCAAGTGAATAGAGGATTGAAGCAATTCTCATCGGTTTGTCAAATTTTTCTTTAAATGGTTTTGAATTTTAGGGGGAGTAAATTTTCAGAAAATCCAAAAACATTAGAAAATTTGAAAATGTCTAAAACATGATAAAATTCAAAAATGAGTTTTGTTGTGAAAAAGAGGAAATGATAGTACATCAGTAGACTATCACAGTACGCTAAAGAATTGGAAAGTTAAAAAGAGATAAACGGTCTCACTGATGATATGCCAGTAGGTTTTTACACGCTTAGTAGATTGTCTTCGAGATATAAACCTAAATTTCATACTTACTTATTTCGTGGGGAAACATCTCTCGGATATATGGGTAACCCCCGAAATCTTGTTTGAAGGGCTTTCTATTTCTGACATACTAGGTCTTTGTGCATGATGATATCTGGGGTATTATACCTGGACTTCTGATTTTGCAGGAGCAATAGCCTAGTCCTCGTATAATACTTTACATTGCTTTAATCTTAAAGCCCACCCTCAGCATAAAAAATGATGAAACATTGAAAAATGCTAATCATGTGCTGTTGAAGAAAAGATTCTCTAAAGGGAACACACCTAAAGTCGAACCATCATCTCTCTGATTTTGCGGAAGCAATAGCCTGAGCTCTCATGGTCTCGCATTTAACCCCTTACAGATATCATTAGTGTACATTCACCTGTAAGACTGAATTTAGGAGTCTGGATACAGGAGTATATTCTGAGGTGGGACACGCGAATAAGTTTAAGTCCTTAAAACATTAATCTCGTATCTCGAAACAGTTGAACTTTGTGTGAAAATTTAAGTGGATCAGTATACTGACAATCTAAGTGAATCGTTTAGAACTTAATATGTTTAAAGCTTAACGGTGCTAGTGGTTTGTCAAAAACTGATATGATCCTCTTACACAAACTTACAAAAATATTGTCTGTAAATATTTCTTTACTGATTGTCATTAAAAACAAAAATACAAAAAGAGTTTAAGTGTGTTTTAGCATAATATTTTGAAAAATTAAAAAGATTTTATTTCATCTTATTTTCGACAACTGATATTGAAAAGCTGATTTTCAAAATTCCGAGTGCTAAACATGATGAACAACAGGTTTGGGAGAGTTTGTTTGAGATGAAAAAGTGAAGTTAAAAGTTCGAGAAAATTTGAGAAATGTCATAATCTAACAAGTGATGTGTTGAGATTGATTTTACAAGTTGTAAGCAGAGATTAAAATTGTCATAAATATATATCTTATGTTTTCGGTAGAGAATTGTGCAGGTAAAGCCAGGTTACGATCTTAGAACCTGTGAAAGCCTGTAGATTGTGAATTCCAGACTGCGATCCCAGCTTATCGAAAGGGGGAGTCTGAAGACATCTAGAGGGAGTTTGAAGATGTGAGAGCCAGATTCAAATCCAGGAACAGTGTTCAAGATAGAAGCTGCTGATGCTGAAGAACTTAAGGAATCAAGAGACCTTATCAAGAGATGTATAGAGCCAGGTTGCAATTCTGGAAGAGAAAGAGAGAGAGAAGATAGAGATTGAGGATGCTTACAATGTCAGATACTTTGAAGAGAGCAAGAAGACTGATAAAGACTGAAGATGTGACATACCGAAGACTCGACACCGAAGACTTCGTCAACATCCAAGGGGAGTCTGTTGGTGCATATGTCTGTCGACTTCGTCTTGTATCGAGTCTTGTAATAGATTAGATAGATCAGGGCACGAAATACGAGAAAAATGTGAAAAATATATAGGCTGTGACCATTTCGCACGAAATGAGATATGTCCATTTCGTACGAAATGGCAATGGCTATTTCGTGTGAGCCCATCTCGTGCGAAATGGGTCTGCCTATAAATAGTAGCCTTGAGTCTTTCATTTGTAACGTTTGGTTTCCGGTAGCGAAGCTCTGCCGAAGTGTCTCCAGCATTGTAAAACGATCTTATATCAATACAAGAGACAGTTTATGTGAATCTAAGTGCAAATCAGCTGAAATAACTCTGATATGTTTGTTTCCACCTTTCGTATTGGACGAGATCTCTTCTGAACGACTCGTTTGGTCGTGCAAACGATCCTACATGCTGTTATATCCTTTTTCATTCCTATCCACAAAAAATTCTTCCTTAAGTCCTGATACATCTTATCACTTCCAGGATGCATCGTATACTTAGACTTATGGGCTTCTTCTAATATACGGTGACGTAGGTTTCCTAATTTAGGTATCCACATTTTTTTCTTATGGAATCTCCAAATTCCATCTGTCCCTAGTTCTAATTCTTTAATCATTCTTTTTAACTTCTCAGTATCATCCTTGATTACTGATTCTTGTGCCTTTCTAATTTGATCATTTAAATCTACTTGCAGATTTAACTTAAGAGAACGTACTCTTTTTGGCTTTTCATGACACTTTCGACTTAAAGCATCAGCTACTACGTTTGCCTTTCATGCATGATACTGGATATTACAATCATGATCACTAAGTATCTCCATCCAGCGTCTTTGTCTCATATTCAACTCCTTTTGCCCAAAAACATACCTTAAACTCTTATGGTCGGTGAAAATGGTAAACTTACTACCGTATAGGTAATGTCTCCAAATTTTAAGGGCAAAAATTATAGCTCCTAACTCTAGATCATGGGTTGAATAATTCTCTTCATGATTCTTAAGTTGTCTAGAGGCGTAAGCTATAACCTTTTGACGTTGCATTAATACACATCCATATCCTAACTTAGAAGCGTCACAATAGATTACAAAATCTTCAGTTCCTTCTGGTAACTCCAGTATGGGTGCATTGGTTAGTCTTTGCTTAAGAATTCTAAAGGCTTCTTCTTGTGTTGATCCCCATTCAAACTTAACGGATTTACAGGTTAACTTGGTTAAGGGAATGACTATTATAGAAAAATCTCGAATAAATCTTCTATAATAACCGGCCAATCCTAAGAGACTTCTAACCTCAGTTGGTGACTCAGGGGTTTTCCATTTAGTCATTGCCTCGATCTTGGTGGGATCTACATGAATTCCTTCATGATTAACTAGATGTCCGAGAAACTGTACCTGTTCTAACCAAAACTCACACTTCGAAAATTTAGCATAAAGCTTTTCTTTTCTTAATAAACTTAGAAGTGCGTGAAAATGCTTTGCATGTTCCTCTTTTCTTTTGGAATAAATAAGAATATCATCTATAAAGACAATTATGAATTTATCAAAATATGGCTTACATATTCGGTTCATCATGTCCATAAATGCAGCTGGGGTATTGGTTAGACCAAATGGCATGACAGTAAATTCATAATGGCCATACCTTGTTCTGAAGGTGGTCTTAGGAATGTCCTCTTCCTGTACCTTTAATTGATGATATCCTGACATTAAATCGATTTTAGAGAAAAATCGTGCTCCTTGCAACTGGTCGAATAGATCATCTATTCTTGGCAATGGATACCGATTCTTAATCGTGACTTTGTTCAATTCACGGTAGTCAATGCACATACGCATTGATCCGTCCTTCTTTTTAACGAATAAAATCGGTGCTCCCCATGGCGATGAGCTTGGCTGAATAAATCCTTTCTCTAACAATTCGTCTAACAGTTTCTTTAGTTCCTGCATTTCTGTGGGTGCCAAACGGTAAGGTGCTTTGGCAATTGGTGCAGTTCCTGGTATCAAATGGATTCTGAATTCAACTTCTCTATCTGGAGGTTGCCCTGGTAGCTCTTCTGGAAATATATCTGAAAACTGGGATACTACTGGAATATCCTTTAATTCTTTTCCTTTAGTGTTAGTGATTATAGAAATCAAATACTCTAATGACCCTTTTCTTATATAACTTGCTGTTTTCATCACAGAGGTGAACTTTGTGGATCTAGAGGTTTTATTTCCTTTAATTGTGATCTTTTCACCCCTTGGTGAATTTACTTGAATTGACTTTTGATCACATAAAATACTGGCTTTATTGGCTATTAACCAATCCATTACTAACACAAAATCAAATCCTGTCAGATTCATGGGGTAAAGGTTTGCAATAAATTTCTGATTTAGAATTTCTATTCTTGCTCCCTGCAAGATTTCAGAAATTTTAATGGTTTCCTCATTTGCTGTTTCTACTAGACATTCTTGTGGGAGTTTAGTTAATGATTAATTAAGAAGTTTGCAGAATGAAGTATTAATAAAACTTTGGTTCGCACCAGAGTCAAATAATACTTTAGCAAAAACATCATTAACTAAAAATGTACCGGTGATCACATCCGGGATCATCTTTGCTTCTTCTGCAGTAAGAACAAATGCTCTAGCATTTTTAGTATTCTTGGTGTTTGTGGCTGGAGCTAGCTTTGGACAGTTAGGCTTGATATGACCTTGCTCTCCGCAGTTGTAGCATATCCTGTTGTTAGGCTTCTTCCTGCAATCTTCCTCCTTGTGTCCCGACATTTTGCAGAAGTTACAGTATATGGAGCATTTTCCAGAATGTTTGCTTTTGCAATACTTACAGTAGGGTGCAGAGGTAGAACCTACATTTCTCCCACGATTAGAATTTCCAGAACGGAATTCTTGGGTAAGCTTCTGGGTTAGGTTCCTCCTTTGATCCTCTTCTCGTGTACGGACTAATTCATTTGTCAAGGTGTTGGCTAGTTCTACAACTTCTTCTATGGTTTGGGGTCTTGCTGCCTTGACTACATGCCTTATCTCCCCAATTAATCCCCAGATGTAACGGGATATTAATACTGGTTCAGGTGATGCAAGGGTTGGTACTATTCGGGCATATTCAAAGAATAATGTAGTATAACCCTTACTATCTACTCCAGTCATCCTAAGGTTTAGGAATTTATTTGCTATCTGCTCTTTTTCATTAGGAGGGCAGAATTTCCTTTCTACCATGTTTTTAAACTCCTCCCATTCCATATTGTAAGTTCTATCACTTCCTCTAGACTGGAGGATAGTGTTCCACCATTCTAGTGCTGAGTTCTTAAACAGATTGGAAGCAAACATTATCTTATCCTCTTTCGCGCATTTACTTATTCTTAAGACTGCCTCAGTCTTTTCTATCCAGCGTAGAGATACAATGGCCCCGTCATTGCCCGAGAATTCCATTGGTTTACAAGACCAGAATTCTTTGTAAGAACAACTGTAAGACACGGTTCTTCTTCTTTTGGAAATGGGCACTTGAAGTACGGGTCCATTGTTTACGCTATGTTCAGGTTCTGAGGGTCATTTGCTATCATGTTTACTTTTATTTTCTGCCTCCTTAACCGTTTTGATAATATATGGCATGGAAACTATTATCCTTTGTGCCACTATATGTTGCATGGCACTGTTATCCACTTGGTTTCCATTATTGTTGTTGTTCGGGTTTTCGTTATCCGGGTTATTGTTACTATGGTTATCATTATTCTGGTTTTCCTGGTTTACTTCGTCATCCATCTGAATTTTAAACATTTATCAATTATTAATATCACAAAATAATTAATAATTTAGGCAACCAATCACACAACACACATATTGGTCAAAAGCGTCGAGCATTGCGACTTACTCTTTCTTATATAGTATGCTTCTACTACAAACCGATACTGGAAATTAAAAATTACAATACTACTATGCATCGCTAACCACGAAGTGGTCTATACTACAACATATATTATTATTACACACACACACACACACACACACATATATATATATATATATTTCATATATTATATATATATATATAATTATTATTATTATTACTATCTCCACCATCACCTTCACTGATATGGATTCATCCAGTAATCCATATTGCGCTCCTCGTACTTCCAGACGAGTCGCTCTCCTACCTGCCTCATCCTCTCGCTATTTTCTAAAATCTCTTCTCCGAAAGTTCGGAGCTCTTGCATATTTTCTGCACTCATTGGGGGTGCAGGTGCTAGTACTGGGTCTGGGTACTGGGGCATGGGCTCCTCCTGAGGGTACGGATTCTCTAAGATCTCCCTAATGTATTCATCGTTATCGTAGTAGGGATCTAGAGGGTCCAGACCTGGATAGGCTTCTAAGTTCGGCATGGGTTCGTCGTTTAGGTGATAGCGTGGCACATAATCCCTATGATCATCGAACCATGGATCATAATCTGGGTGTATCTCCTCAGGGTTAAAATCATGCATTTGGACTTGGTTTTCAGGGTTTTTTTCTATCTCCATCGGCTGCGTGGGAAACAAGGGTAAGGGTAAGGGTTGTGGGCATACTAGTTTTTCCAGGTTTGGGTCGGCAGCTGTGGTTGCCAGGATATGAAAATTGGCTAAGCTCCTATTAAGCATATCCTGTGTATGGGCATCTGACTCTCGCTTAGCTGCTGCTAGGACTCTCTGCTGTTGCAACTTTCGCATTCTTTTCCTACGCTCGTGTGCTCCCTTACTGAACCATCCTCTCTTTTTCTGAGGGAATGGCTCTTTAGACTGAGCCTTAAACACAAACATCTCTTTTTCATTATCAGCTGCATACCCAGAGAGGGTAGGCTGTGAAGAGGTACCTTCACTCCTAGGTGAATCGGAAAACTGACGATATGCGTCTGAGGGTCCTTGATCACTCATGCTGTAAACTAACAAATAGTCAAATAACACATAACAATAAAATACAGATATGCACGTATTTTCGTAATTAATTTCCTAATAATTTGAATAATATTTTGGTGTCAGCAGAACACTTCTGTGGCTGAATCAGTGGCTTAGCTCTGATACCACCTTCTGTCGTAACCCCCGCCCCCTATCTGTCCCGGGAACGGGCGGCCGCGAGACCAGTTTTGGTGGTATCATTTTTTTAATAATTTGGCAGCGGAAATTTCATCAGGACCGTAGTTAGGAACTGTTTATCAGAGTAAATACCACACTTTTATAATATTAAACATATTGGAATAAAACCCAAGTTTTCATTACAAACATTTTCATAGGGAAAATCCCTATTTTATTGAATAAAACATCTTCTTTTATTTAGGTAACTTTTATAGCCATTTTTTCCAAGCCTTCAGTGCTGTCCAACTGGCTTCTAGTTGGCTTTCACATTTTGTTACCTGAAACGCGTTTAAAACATTTTGTCAGTGGGAAATACTGGTGAGTGAATCCCAGTTTAATGAAGAAGAGTTTTATCAATCAACACAGTATTGAGAGCGATTACAATGTTTATGTCTACACAATTACTCATTCAGTACTGTCAATACTGACTGGTGGGTCATATTACACATTGGCTAACTCTTTGTCCAATGGTAACGTGTTCCACATTTTGTATACAAAACCCCAACATACCGGTAGTAATTGAAGAACTACAAAGACTCAATCACTACTTAATCACATTGTAAAACATTTAAGGTTTTGTAAATATAATTTACAAAAAGGAGATTACTCGCATTGCTGTCTTAGACTTCTTTTAAGGGTTTCCTGGTTGTTATCTATTAATTACACAAATGTACATGTGTTAGTATAATAACCCAATATTTACATTAGTAATACCCTCCCCGAGACGATATTCCAACGACTACGTCGGGCAGAACCTCGGCAGCCGTTACGGAACCCTGGATCAATCGGGCAGCGTATCTAATACGTAACTGGTGTTATATTACTTACAACGGGGCAGAACTTCGTTAATTAAGGGGATATTATGCCCGGAAATTATGTTATCTTCTTCAGAAATTCGTAAGAAAGAAAAGAAATGAGCGATCGCAACTGAAGGCCCGAGCTCCCACTATATAGGGGCTGAAATCGGGTTTCTCGCGGCCCGCGTAAGAGTTCTCCAAGGTTTACGCGGTCCGCGTAATAGGGGAGGTAGGGCCTAGCTTGTCCGGGTCAGCAATCTAGGTTCGACACGATGATGACACGTGGCAGCTCAGGGTGTCGTCCTGATTTGGAGCTGTCGCGCCCCGCGTAAGATCCCTAAGGGGTCTACGTGGCCCGCGAGCGACATAAAAATCTTGTTTTTAATTAATTTTTAATGTTATATCGTATTTTGGGCTCGGTTTTCACATACGGGGTGTATTTTAGGACATATAGGAATATTTTAATATATGTTAGGGTGTCGAAAAATATTTTAGAGGGTTGTTATAACCACCACTCACCGCTAATTTTATTTCTTCGTCTTTTCTTGCCTACCAAACAATACACGGTAATAATTCATTTCATTCTCACATGGTAACCAAACAAGACATGGAATGGTGATGATCCATTCCATTCCATTCCACTACCTCGTTCATTTCATTCCCTCTTCCATTCCATTACATCGTTCATTTCATTCTCTCGTCCATTCCATTACCTTATACCAAACACATTACAGTTTAGAGTAGTGGTGCACAAAAAACCCGAACCCGGACCCGGAAAAAAAAACTCGAAACTGGGTATTATAAAAACCGGGTTTTCTATAACCGAACCCGAACCCGACCCTACCCATAGGATAGGGACCGGGTATTCATATTTTATCTAAAACCCGAACCCGGAACCGGGTTTTTTTATACCTGGTTTATACCCGAAACCCGGTTTTTATAAATACCCGGAACCGGTTTTTATAAATACCCGAAACCGGGTTTTATAAATAACCGGAACTGGGTTTTTTTATACCCGGTTATATAGCACTTTGATGTAATCTTGTTTAATTATTAGGTTTCTAATGATATTTGAAGTATTTGGTCATTATTCCCCTCTATTTGCTGGAATGATCCATTGGTGTTTGTCTAATACAAAAAAATAAAAAATTGATGGAACTTGGTTAAAACATAACATAGCAAATAAAATATATTGTTGTTTATGTAATCCAAAAGGATTCAAATCAGGACTATTACTTCGATCTAGCACTATCGAATTTAAATTTAGAAATGCCATTAAAATTTCAATAGGCACCATCCACTAAAACATATAAAGAAGCATTAATACCCGGTCGGGTTTTTTTAATACCCGGTGCGGGTTTTTTCCCAACCCGATGCATACCCGAACCCTACCCGATGAATACCCGAACCCGGAAATAGGGTATTATAATACCCGGGTTTTATAAAACTCGACCCGAACCCGGGTATATAGGGTATACATTTTTAGTAGAAAACCCGGACCCGGACCCGACCCGATTTTAAAAAAAAACTCGATTTTGTAAAACCCGATCCTACCCGAACCCGGTTCCATACCCGGAACCGGTTCCATACCCGGAACCGGTTTTTAAAAAGGGCCAAACTATCCACACACCAATTTTGCCTATCTACACACCTAAAAGGTGATTTTTGTCTTTACATGCACACCTTGCAGTGTCGAACTGTGGCCAAAACGGGGCGTTTTGGTCCGATTAACCAGACAAAGACTGACGGGTGTCTGACGGGTCTGTTGTCCGGACCAAAACGCCGAGCTTTGGCCACGTTTTGGTCCTGTCAACCAGACCGGGTATCAGTCTTTTGTCTGGTTGACAGGACCAAATCGAGGCCAAAGCTCAGCGTTTTGGTCCGGTCAACAGACCCGTCAGACACCCGTCAGTCTTTGTCTAGTTAATCGGACCAAAACGCCTCGTTTTGGCCACAGTTCGACACTGCAGGCAGTGGCGAAGCTTGGATTTTTCGGCCGGGGGGGTGAAAACATATATACCCAAAAATTTCTATAGAATACCCAAAAATTTCTATAGAACCGGGGGGGTGAAAACGTATATACCCACAAATTTCTATACGAAAACTACATATATAACACTACTGAGCGAAAAATCCCGGGGGGCGGACGTCCCCCCCCCCCCCCCCCGCCCCTTACATGCTGCGCCACTGACTGCAGGGTGTGCATGTAAAGACAAAAATCACCTTTTTGAGTGTGTAGATAGTGAGATGAGTGTGTGGATAGGTACACTCTTTAAAAAAACCCGATTTGTGAACCACTAGTTTAGACTTTAGAGTATTAAAACTTAGTTACTTTAATTGGTTAAATCCCAAAACCCCTTCGTGTCGTGAACAAGCCTACTTGCTGTGTGGGCTACGTTACTGGGCTTTGGCCCAACAGAAAAAAAATCTATACATTTTTGCGGACGGCTTCCCACTATCCCACCGGCCGCCACATTACCACCAATGTCACGCCAACACTATTTAACTTTTTTTTTTCGATTCAACATATTATAGTAGCTTGTTTTGTATAAATAATATTATATATTTATATTGCTAAGAAACCCACGAAATCTAGAGAATAACGAATCCTCAAAAGCCCATAGAAACAACCCTAATAACCTCCCATTTAAAATGCATATAGCATTTTAAAGTATATGCTCACACTTTTTCATGAAAAAAAGACAACTTGAAAATGACTGTTAAAGATGCTTCTATAGCAACAATTGTGATGCCTAACATGATGTGCATCCCATATTAGTGTCTATATGGCAAATGGTTTCGATATCAAAACATATCTGTTTAGGACTAATGATCAATTTCCAAAATTGGCAGTGTGGAATGTGAACATGTTGTAACGTGCATAACGTCCATATCGATAAGTGTCACATGGTTATATAGATAACTAAGGGGCTGTTTGTTTACCTCTTAATGAGGCTCTTAATGGTTCAGACCTCTTACTGGTTCAACACTTAATGGTTCAGACTGTTTGTTTCGCGAGCAGATGTCTGAATGGTTCAGACATTTGCCTCTGAATGGTTAAGTATTATACAGAGTCTGAATGGTTAAGACCTCTAATCTGAATTGGTCAGACATTTGCCTCTGAACGAT
>JARYGA010055174.1:0-44766 GCA_030545235.1 Helianthus tuberosus
GAACTGTGATCTCGCCTGAATCTGATGTGTTTTCGAGTCCTTTTCATGACGGTTTCGACACCGCTTCGTCCCACTATCCAGTGAATGAAACATAAGTCAGTTTTGGTCTGTTTTAGTGTAAAATCGAGTTTAAAACAGTTCTTCGTTGGATTAAACACCTGGTGAGTGTGAAATCATCAGATTTCCATCTTGGGAAGCTAAAGCTAAGCCCAATACACCCGTTTAGGTGTAAATCCATAGCAAAATCAAAAGTTTTTGATGAAAAAGATGGAGGTTTTCGTAAATAGGGAAGTTTTAGATGAAATCAGAGATAAACTCATGAAAAATCATTGTGATACTTGTAAAAACAGTGATTCTTACTTGGGATGCAGAGAGAAAGCAGGTAGGGAGTGTTCTTGTGCAATGGCAGCAAGTTGTAAATGAGAGAGTGAGCTGGGTATTTATAGAGAGGAGAGACTTGGGTTCTGTATGAAGGGTGCCTTTGTACGAAGCCATTGCCTTCGTACGAAGGTGGTGCCTTCATACGAGGGGGCCTGTTTCCTGTGAGTGGCTCCCGTTTCGCATGTCGGATGTTCGTTTGATGCGTTTGGTTGCATTAGTTAGTTCGAGTACTGTCACACCCCAAAAACGTCACAACGGAATATAAAACATAGTGGTGACGGAAGTTGGTGCCCATTAATATCTTGTTGAACGATGCATCATAATGTTAGACATTTTAACTTAATTAAAACATAGATTTTAAAAGACAGAGTCTTAAAGTTCGTCACAAACACACCATAGTTAAGTTGTTTTGATCCTTATGGATCTTATTACATTTGTCCCAAATAGTTTTAAAAGTTTATCCAAAACATTATCAAACCAAACATGCATCAACAACCACAAGATACGTCATAATTCCCGAAGCCGAATTCAAGTACCTGAAGAACACGTTAAAATCAAGTGTCAACACAAAGGAGGGTGAGTTCACATATTCAAATTTAAATAATTTGATCCAAGGAAAAACTTTCTAATTATGTTTTTATTATTAAAACATCCATATAATCTTTTGGAAAGTTATTTTATTTCCTTGTAAAAATTCAAGGGTCAGCCGTCGCAAGTATTTCCGTAGAACCATCCGACCATAAACATCTTCCCAAGTTTACATAATAAATTGATAGAATCAAATGTTCGGAGTCGTAAGTTAGCAAGACATTACGAACTATATATTAACAATGAAGGTATAATCAATGCTAGACTATAAACATATATAAATTCGTCGTTTGACTTAACACGGGGCGACTGGTCACGACTGGGTTGTCAACCCGATAGATCTACCAACAATTCCTTGCGTGCAATACTTAAATGATTAAACGACATTACTTGCGCATGGCCCATATCGAGGCCATCTGTAGGATCGTGCTGTAACCCAAACGAGTCAATTAGAAGAGTTCTTATCTATTTCAGAGGCGGAAACAATGAAATAGACTTGGAAAACAGCTTGTTTCACACTTAAAAGTCTTGTATTATTGAAATAACAAGTTTTCAGATCAGCAGACACATCGGCAGCACTTCGGTACCGGAAAGATGACAGTTACAAATGATTTCGCTTGAACCCTATTTATAGACTTCTAATTCCGCTTGAAACACACTCAAACGAAATTAGATTCCAAGCGGAATCTAATTCCGCACGGAATTACACAAGAACACTTTCAAGCGGAATTATGATATTCAAGCGAAATTAACTCTAAAACCCTATTTTCTCGAACTACGTGCCCTGATCAAACAATTCCAATACAAGACTCGATACAAGACGAAGTCGACAGACGCATGCACTAACAGACTCCCCCCTCGAATGTTGGCGAGTCTTCAGTGTCGAGTCTTCAACGTCTTCAGTCTTTATCAGTCTTCGGGCTCCTCCAAAATATCCGACATAGTAAGCATCCTCAATCTTTTCTTGAATTTCCCATGATCAAATTTCTGGCTCTATTTCTCATAGCTTCTCTTTTCTAACAGACTCCCCCTCAAGTTATGCTGGGATTGTAGTCTGGCTCATACTCTGCTCACATATTTACAGGTTCAAGAATCGCAACCTGGCTCTCTTATAACCATAACCTGCACATTCTCTACCCAAAACATAAGATTTCATAAAAGATACGATACATCAAATTTAGAAACTCTGCAAATCACTTGGTAACTTCAGTTCAAAACATCAATTAATGATATAACAATTTTAATTACTGATGACCACTTGTATGCAAACCATTTCAAACATACACACCCAAACCTGTTCATCATGTTTAGCACTCGGAATTTTGAAAATCAGCTTTCCAACATCAGTTGTCTAAAATCTTTTAAATTTTTCAAAATTTATGCTAAAACACTCCGAAAATCTTTTTGGATTTTTTAATATAATAGAAAAACAGTAAAGAAATATTTACAGACACTATTTTTGCGAGTTTGTGTAAGAGGATCATATCAGTTTATGAGACAAATCACCAACACCGTTAAGCTTTAAACATTTTAAGTTCTAAACGATTCACTTAGATTGTCAGTATACTGATCCACTTAAATTCTCACACAAAGTTCAACTGATTCGAGATATGAGATTAATGTTTTAAGCACTAAAACTTATACGCGTGTCCCACCTCAGAATATACTCTCGTATCCAGATCCCAATATTCAGTCTTACATGTGAATATACCACAGATGATATCTGTAAAGGGTTAAATTGCGAGGGCCGTGAGAGCTCAGGTCAGGACTTCCGTTCAGCAGAGAGATGACGGCTTCGACTTTTGGTGTGTCCCCTTTAGAGGATCTTTTGTTTCAACAGCACATGATTAGCATTTTGCAATGTTTCATCATTTTTTGTACTGAGGGTGGCGCTATATTTCAAGCAAGCAGAAAGTATTCTCCGGGGACTAGGCCATTGCTTCCGCAAAATCAGAAGTCCCGGGATAATACCCCAGATATCACTGAGCATAAAGACCTAGTATCTCAGAAAGAGGGAACTTTCAAACAAGATTTCGGGGGTTACCTATATATCCGAGAGATGTTCCCCACGATATAAGCAAGTTTGAAAATTAGGTTTATATCTCGTCTTAATCTACTAAATGTGTAAAAACCTACTGGCACATCATCAGTGAGACCGTTTATCACATTTTGACTTCCCAATTCTTTAGCATGCTGTGATAGTCCACTGATGTACTATCATTTCCTCTTTTATAGCAAAACTCATTTTTTTCATTTTATCATGTTTTTGCCTTTTTCAAATTTTCAAATGTTTTTGGATTTTCTGAAATTCTTACTCCCCCTAAAATTCAAAATCATTTAAAGAAATTTGAAAACAAACTGTACAAGTAAATTGACAACTGATATCAAATCGCTTCAGATCACCATCCACTTGGCATAAACAATCAGAACTCCCCCTCACAACAAACTATTTTCCCATTGTGATTTCAAAACACTTAAGTTTGTTTTAATCAAATGGTTTTTTCGAAAAATTAGTTTTGTTGATTTTATACAACCAGTTGTAGGTTAGGGGTTCATCACATTGTTCTCAAAAATATCATTTGTAGGAAAAACAAGTACAATTTAATGTCCTTGATTTACCACTTGTAAGTGAAAACCTTCTTCAACCACTTGTAGGTTCACTCACCAACCAAAACACTTGTAAATCAACATATAACAATTTAAAATACCACCTGATGATTTACCAACCAATCTATTCAAGAAAGATGCCGATTCCTGCTCCACTATTACCAACTTGGGAGCTCCGGCAAGTCCGGATTTTAATTTGAAAATGGTGTCACCCAAGCCTGATCATCCTTGGGTGATACATATCTATCCCACCAACATTTAGATTTGTAAAATTCTTTTGCACCTTTAACCTTTCCATCAACCATCTTCCCAAAAATATGTTTAACTTTTCCATTAAACACTTTTTCAGCACTAAATTCTTTCTTATCAGCAAAGAATTGTCCTGAAATTTCAGTTTTACCCACTTTCAACTTCAAATTTTCTTTTGACAATTTTGGAAAGTTTTCCTCGTTCAACTCTGGAACAGAATTCTCATTCTTCTTTTCAACAGATGACTCCTCTGATTTTATGGAATCAGATTCATTGTCAGAACTACTCTCAGATTTTACAACCCATCTTTGTTTAATTAAATCGACATTTCTTTTGTAAAAACGTTTTGAAACATCACCAATTTTGAAAGTCGAATTTTCAAACAGTTTAGATTTCTCAGTTGGTTGTTTCTTTTTATCAACACATTTTTCTTTTAATTTCAAGTTAAAAGAAACTCCCTGTTTTGTGTTGTTGAACTGTTGGCAATTCCAAGCAATATGTCCAATTTTTTGACATTTGAAACATGTTCTTCTGACTCTTGGAACAAATTTCCTCACATTCTTCTTTATTTCAGCAAGAAACTCTTGATTTGACTGTTTCCAGAATGGTTTCTTCGGCTCTTCTTCAGAAGTTCCTCCTGAAACAAATTTCGTTTTTGGTTTATAATTTTTCTCATTTTTATAATTTTCCGGAGGAATTGTTAGTGCATTTATGTCTATCGCCTTCGTCAATTTGAGCCGTAGCGAGAAACAGAAGAAAACAAGTCGTTATGATGTAATATCTAGACAAAAGGCAAGGTGGCGATATTGTAATTAAAGAGAAATCTCAATAAAAGCCAAGGCCTATAAATAGGAGCTTTATGTTTAGATTAGAGACTTTTGGCTCATTTGTGTTTAGGAGAACTCTAGATCTAGAGAGAGAATCTAGAGAGAGAAAGTGATTCAAGGTGCTTGTTCTTGTTAGATTTCTAATAGAATCATGTTTATATTACATCGTGTGTGTTAGGTCGCGTTCGTGTACGGATTCTGCACGTTATACGTTCGTTTCACAATCGTTTCGGAGTCAAAACCGGTCCTACAAGTGGTATCAGAGCAGGAGCTCGATTGCACTGATCCAACACACATTTCCGATCGTGATTTCATCAGATCCGGATTTCATCTATTTCTTCATCTTTTTCATATTTTTCACGTTTTTCGCTGAAAATCATCAAATTGAACGAGTTTTTACTATCCAAATCGGCTGATTTTTTGATATGTTGTGCGAAAACATCTGATTTACAACCCTACCAAATTTCAGATTCAAACTCCTAGCCGTTTAGGAGAAATTCGAGTTTTTAGATCCGATTTCGTTTGAAACAGCGAGAGTCCGTTTGAATCTGACATACCGTTTGAAATTGGCTGGTCATCTCGTTTGAACTGAACCATTCCGTTTGAAAACAGCCTCATTCCGTTTGAAAGTAGCAACATTCCGTTTGAAATCTGGTATCCCGTTTGAAATTGCATGGGATTACGTTTGAAACATGTGTTCCGTTTGAAACATTGGGTTGTGTCCGTTTGAGGAATGTATTCTATTTGAGGATTACGTTTGAAGCTAGCTGTTCCGTTTGAAACACGATGTCCGTTTGAAAGTGGTTCAGTAGTTCACGTTAAAGTTGCAGCCCTTAATTATAAACGGTCCAAAAAAAACGAAATAGTTAATTGTGTTGTCAGCATATTATAACTCAAACTGTTATCACATGATTAAGTTAGACGGTTCTATCAAAGTGTTTGTCGATTGCATGTGAAGAATCAAACGTGTTGGACTTTGGTTACATATAGTCACAGATAACATTGATTGTCGGCCACTCACTTTGTTTACATAAAAATCAAAGACATAAGCCCACTAGTTATAAAAGATCAAATATCTTGAAAGTGAATTAAATCATTGTCGACCATTGCTTAAATGAAAGTGAAAGCTGTTTAGCATGCATGTGAAACATTAATTGCAATCTGTGTACATATGTTAAAAAGTCTTCGGCCCAATAAAAAGTTGATTGATACCAAAATTTTCGGATGCATGTGATCATAATTGAATAACAGTTAAAGGTCCAATAACTTTAGTCTTGATTAGCGGCCCAATTAGATTAAATACTTGTCAGAATCATTCATGTGAAAAAGGCACCGTTTGAAAGTAACCAGGTCTCGAAGTTATCCAAGTTGCACGGGTTGAAATTAGATCCAAATTATTTGGGTTTTGTTGGGCCAGAAAGGTTGTAAGTTTGGGCCAGATTGTTTTGTGAGTTTTGGGTCAGTTTGCACCAAATTCAAGTCACATCAACCTAATTCAGTTTAGATCGCTTGAAACTGAACCAGTTCGTATGGATTGAACGTTTTCAGGACGTTTGAATTTGATTCGGGTCATAGCAGTTCATACGGTTTGTCAACTTAAATCTCAGTTCACATCAAACTCAGTCCGCACAAAATATTCACCAGTCCGAGTATCAGTTTGATTCAGTTGATTGTTAGTGATTGAACTGATTTTGTTGTCTGTTTGATTTAAGGTGATTCAAGGAGATAACATCATGGCTGAAATCAAAGAGAAAACCAGAGAAGAGATTTTGAGTGAGAAAACTTATTGAGAAAGAAACGTTGTTTTCAACAGAATGGATGACATGCAGGAAGAGTATGAGAATGCAGTGAGCAACAGAAGATGGGATAAAAAGAGAGAATGTTACTTCAACAGAGAAGGTGAACCAGTTGTTCCAAAGAAAGACATAATCTTTGATGATGTTCGTCTCATAATTCCTTTGAGAGCCGAATACTATAGAAATGTGATGAAAGATGACACATATGCTAAAAGGCATGAAAAGGAGATCAGATATGCCATGACATCGTGTCTAAGAAAAAGGGATGAAGAGAGAATGAAGAAGAATGTTGAAGAAATGGTGAACAATCTGAAGAAGGTTGCTGAAGAGGTTAAAGCAGAAGCTGTTGAAGTTGAGGTTGTGAAGGAAATCAAAAGTGAAGAAGTTGAGGTGAATGAAGAGGTTAAGAAAGCTGTTACTGAAGAACAGCAAATTGGAGAAGATGTGAGGAAAGAAGAAGAAGAAGTAAAGAATGAGAATTTGGAAGCTGGTAATGTTGGTGATGAAGTCGGTGTTGAAGAAAAACAAGATGATGCTGAGTTGAAGCAGACAGAGGTAGCTGAAAACACCGAGGTGCCAATCATTGAGGTAAATTCTAATTCTAACATCTTGACTGAAACTGTTGAACAGTGCAAGAAATGCATGGAACTGTGCAGAGCTTGTACTGAAAAAGATGAGCAATTCAGAACAAGAGATCTTGAATTTACTAAAATTGAAATCATTTTTAAAGAAAAATGCAAAGAAATGCTAGAAAAAGAAAAAAGTTTTAAAAGAAAATGATGAAAAACTTTCTGAAAAATGCAAAAAGTTAGAAACAGAAAATGAAGTTTTGAAAGAAAATGTTTCTAAAATGACAGAAGAATGTTCACAAAAAGAAATTGCTTGTCAAGAAATGAAGAAAGAATATGACTCAATGAAATTAGCATATCATATTACGAAAGAGTCATATGAAAAAGTGAAAGATGAAATGAAATATGCTCAATCAAGAATGAATTATATTTCTGAAACAACTAAAGAACTTAAACGAATGTATTCAATAAAACAAGATGTTGTTAATTCCTATATTGAAGATGTTTTTCATCATTTTCTTTTAAACAGGACAACAACAAGTTAAAGAGTTATCACGTGTCGTCATATGTGCTTGAACTAATTTTCAATATAAAACCGGGAGATGGTGAGTCTGAGCAAAACAAGAAAGGCATTGGCTCAGAGTTTCATCAAGTACCACCACCGGGAAAATTTGCATTTTATGATGATGAAAAGGTCGAAAAAGCTTTCCACATGGTAGACCAATTGCCAGACAACATTGACATAACCTATTCCAAATCTGATGATTCTCATGATTCAGAGGTGGTAGGTAAAGTCGTTGAAAGTGTGTTGAAAGAAGAGTCGGTTGATACAGGTAAATCTGAATCACAGGATGAAGATGAAGGAAATCTTCATGATAATTATCTGAAAAACATAAAATCCGAGAAAAGTTTGAATGATGATTCAAAAGGATTGGTTTATACCATGATTGGATCGGACAAATTGTTCTTAGATGTTGTATTCCTGATTCAGAATGTGATTTCAAAAAAGGTTGATAAAGTTTTCAAAATGGTTGAGATTGAGAAGTCTGAGATTTCAAAGTTTGCTGGTAAGAGTCATAGAGGTTCGTATAACAAACCTGGTTACAATGTCACACCCCGACCACGTATAACATACAAAACGTGGCGGAAAACGTCGTGGAGTGTTGTAACAGAATTAATTGTTTCATAACCATGGCATTCAAAGTTGTATTTTATTTATCAACATAAGAGTTACATTGTCTTAAACAGAAATCAAAGAGTTCAAAACATAATTAAACTAGTTCTATCTTCATTTTATGTCTCTAAGGCACAGGTCCGCCCTAGTGTCACGATCATCATCCTAAGCAATAGCTCCTGAAAACACATGTGAAAATAGGTACGTCAGCATAAAAATGCCTGTGAGATACATAGGTTTGTGAAAATTGGATTCATGACTTAAGTTTAAAAAAATGTTTAGTCATGAACCTTGTAATTTGATTTGTTTTGTAAATCACTCGAAAAACAATAAGTTCAGATGATATATATAAATAAGAGAATAATGTATGGTTAAATGAATAACCATGTAAAATGAGTTGTATAAAATAAACTGTATTGTAAACCAAAGTCTTGTGAAAACATGTTAATTGTGTAAAATGTATAAGTCCAAAATGAATGATTTAAATAACGCTATGATATGTAATATAATACAAACACTTATATATAGGAAGTACCAGCGGCGTATCCACCATGCTTGTATCATATTACTCACATCCCGTTACTTAAGTCACTTAAACCAACCAACCATGTATAAAGTCTATGTTTAAACCAATCGTCAAAAGTCCTTGTATAAACCATGTCAAATGTTGATAGTCCAAAAGTAGTCAAGTAATGTGTAACAAATGTTATGTATTGTAAGTAAAGTATTGTCACGTAATCCAAATGTAGAAATGTACAAAACAAAGTATTTTGAATATATCAAAAAGTTATGTTTTGCAAAGTAATGCATGTTACATTGATACAAACATTTATGTGGTAAGTTAACGCATACATTCAAGCCTTGAGACAGTCGGATAACCCTTTCAGTCAAGGTTATCAAAAGAAATGTTTTCGGATTCAGTCATTCCTTACATCCAAACAAACCCGAGATGCTAGGAATGGGATTTTTCAAGTCCTATGGTACCAGTACTTACTCCCGAGCGGCGTAGCTAATGTTAATGAACGTATAATAGTCTCGTTTGTGTAAACCAAATGTTATAGCAATTGTATACAAGTCATATGAAAACAATGTACTAAGTATGCTAAGTTAACATACAAAGCAGAAAAGTCATGTAAATCAATGTGCTAGCATGCTATCAGTTAACATACATAGCAGAAATGTAATGTGAAAAAATGTACTAAGTATGCACACAATGGACATACATAGCATGAAATGTAATGAAATCATGTACTATAATGTACTAACGAACATAACAAGTATATGATGTGAAAACAGGAAAGCACGAAAGTAACAAGTAGGCACATGTGTTTCACCCCAAAACAGTTTGAAAACAGTAAAAGAGGGGTCTATGTACTCACTTGAGATTGCTCAGAAGTCCTAAGATAACCACCAAGCAATGCTAGAGATCACGGAATATCAAACGGCACCTAATATAGGTAACTACATTAATAAACCGGACCTAAGTCGGAAGATCGGATAGAATGTGATTTAGACCCGACAAGTTTGAAGACCTGTTTAATATGGGTATTTCATACACACTCTGAATTTCTAGATAAAACCGATAAGGTTTGACCCGCTTCGGCTAATTTATGTAAACTAGTTTTATAAACCGAACCGAACGTGTAATAAGCGTAACGGGTATCCGTAAGAGCCATATACAGGTTTCCAAAGTTAATATGCTTCAAATATGTTGTGACATCAGTAATATGTCTTTCATTATGCCCGAAACGTATTTAAACACAAACTATGCCACGTAAGGGTAGTTTGGTCATTTAAAAGGTTATAAAAGAGTTTAAGTGTTAACCTGAGTTACAGGTCTTATGTAATCAACAAATATACTCAATTTTCTAAGTTATATCAGTAGGGTAGAGTATATATGTGAAATTTATCAATTATAACCAAACTATGCACCGTAGGGGCATTTTGGTAATTTCACATAAGCCGTAAAGCTCAAAACTGAAGTCTGAGTTAAACAACTTTTGTTTACTGTTAAAACATTATAATTTACCTAAAATATCAGTAGGTATCAACCCTTGTATGTCTAAAATAGTTCTAGTACATACTATGTGTTAAAAACGCTTAGAAAGGCGATTAGGAGCCGTTTCCGGGTTATATACCTAAAGCTGATATTTTTATTATTTCAGAAGGCTTAAAATAATTTATTTATCATTTAAGATCAGTAGCAAAAGGTTTGGGGTCATTTGGATATGTAAAACTCATTTTATAGCCCGTAAGGGCAAAACCGAAAATTACCGGATTAAGCCTACGACTATGAGTTATGCTCAGCCTAAAATTAATTAAAAATCTTCAAAAATCCCAAAATAATATATTACATCAGTGGGCAATAAGTTTGATATCAAAAAGTAGGCTTAACTATGATATACGCTAATTACGCCATTTAAATAACATAAAGCTTTCATTTTGCGCTAATGAGCATAACTCTCAATCTACACCACCAATTGATATCAAATTTTGGGTACAAGTTTATATATCAGTAACAAAGGTTTCTACTCTTTTACATTTTCAAAAATCACGTTTTAAGGTAAAAAGGGCATAATGGTCAGCATATGAGCAATTAACGGAAATATGCATATTAATTGGATAACTAATGAACCACGGTGTATGATCACAGAGGGTTATACTAGTATGTAACCTAGTCCAATTAAAGGTCTGAGGCATTTCTAAAACATGCCTAAACAGGTCAGAACTGAAAGTCAAAGTAAAAGTCAAACTATGCGACTTTCGGTTTCGAACCGGGTCTAAACAGGAAATTGTCGGGTTGAATAGGTTTGGACATGTTTTCACACTAATTACTAAGTTATATTAATGATCAAACAGGTTGTATATGTTCTACATAGTTAATTATGCATAAATTAGAAATTTAGCATCCTGTTGACTTTTTCTTAGTAAGTTTGACCCGACTTTTGACCTAGTTAGAATGGGAATCAGGGGGAACCCTTTTAAGGGTTTATTACCCACATAATTACCAACTTATAACTACTTTTGATTCGACTAATCACTGGACCATTTGTGATTAATCGTTAAGTCAACCGTTAATTACGACGGTTGACTTTTAAGCTAAAAACTAAGCTAAAACTAAACTAAGGAAGGTTAGGCAAACTTACAAGAGTCCTAAGAATGACCAGGGATCACTTGAGAGAAGACTTGTGCTCCAGAAAGCTCCTCAATTGCAGATGGAAGGTGTGTTCAATGTTTGCAACTTCATTGGCCTTTTATAGTGATTTAATCACCACAAATTGTTGACACATGAGCCTACAAGTGACCACAATTCTTCTACAAGTGTCCCTAAGTGTCTAGGAGTGTTTAGGGGTCGCCCATGAAGTGAAACAACTGAGTAAAGTCTATTCCAAGGCTGAAAAGCCAAGAAAAAATGATTTTCTGCATCTGGAGGCCTGACGCGGCCCGCCTGAGATATGGTTAAGACTAACGCGGGCCGCGTCAGCCTTGTAATCAGGCTTAAGTGTTTTAAGTTGTTGCAACTTGTCCCTTGGCCCTTTGAAAGGCCAACTAAGCTTATATTTTGCAATTTGACCCCTTCCTAATTACATACAAGAGCTTTAGGGCTTGTACCTCATTTTCTAAGTCCTCGGTTAACTTTATTGTTACCCGAAAAGTCCTAAACTTCAACGTTGACGCTTTAACCCCTTGTACATGGATTTGATCATAACTTTCTCGTACGATAACGAAACTTTATGAAATTTATATCGTGCATTCTAGTGAGCATAATTAACCGTTACAAAGTTTCGGGTTTGTCAAGTTTAGTCCCTGTAAGCGAATTAACTTGTTTTTGTCATACCAAAGCCTTTAAAACTTATTTCTAAGTTATGTAAAGGTTATTTAAGGTATGTTAAGTATATGTTGAAGTTCCGGAGTATTTGTCACATTAAACTGATTACGTTTATGCACCAGTTTGCGTATAAATCTCCAGAAAATGATATAGAGTTTGAAATTGGACAAAAGTCAAAACACGAAAAATGTAAAACATAACCAAACAAACATTGGGATCAAATAACATTGTTTTATTGATAATTGAACTGTTCACAATGATAACAAGTACAGATGTTACAGTCTCCCCTACTTGTGGAAATTTTGTCCTGAATTTTATTTAGAGGAAACTCGTGGGAAAAGATGCGGATACTTCGCCTTCGTTTGATCTTCGCGTTCCCAAGTAAACTCGGGTCCACGTTTAGCTTCCCAGCGAACTTTGACCAAAGGAATGCGCTTGCGTTTGAGCCACTTGACTTCACGTTCCATGATTTCCACAGGCTTCTCAACAAATTTCAGTGTTTTGTCAACACGAATTTCGTCAAGCGGTATGTGGAGGTTCTCATCAGCTAAACACCTCTTGAGATTGGACACGTGAAAAGTTGGATGAACATTTCCAAGTTCAGGAGGTAACTCAAGTCTGTAGGCTACCTTACCGATTCTTTCGACGATCTTGAATGGTCCAACGTATCTAGGTGCAAGTTTTCCTTTCTTTCCAAATCTGATCACACCTTTCCAAGGTGAGACCTTCAGTAATACTCGATCACCGACTTGAAATTCCAAGGGCTTGCGTTTTGGGTCCGCGTAACTCTTCTGACGGCTTCTAGCTGTCTGAAGGTTATCACGAACTTTCTTAATCTTGTCAGTTGTCTCTAAAATGAGAGCAGGTCCAGTAAGCTGAGCCTCGCCGATCTCATTCCAGCAGACTGGTGAACGACATTTTCGACCATAGAGAGCCTCGAAAGGAGCCATTTTGATGCTGGTGTGATAACTGTTGTTGTAGGAGAATTCAATTAATGGAAGATGTGAATCCCAACTACCACCAAAGTCGATCACACAAGCTCTAAGCATATCCTCCAGAGTCTGGATTTTTCTTTCAGATTGACCATCCGTTTGCGGATGATAAGCTGTGCTCAGGTTAAGTTGGGTCCCCATAGCGGATTGCATGGTTCTCCAAAAATGAGAAGTGAAACGAGCATCTCTGTCAGAAATGATGTTAAAAGGAACACCATGTCGAGCTACAATTTCATCCACATAGATTTTAGCAAGTCTGTCAGCAGGAAAATCCTCACAGATTGGCAAGAAATGTGCTGACTTAGTAAGACGATCAACAACTACCCAGATGGCATCATGACCTTTCTTTGTGCGCGGAAGTTTAGTAACAAGATCCATAGTAATGTTTTCCCACTTCCAAACTGGGATCTCTGGTTGCACCAATAAACCCGAAGGACGTTGATGTTCAGCCTTAACCTTAAGACAAGTAAGGCATTTTGATACGTATAAGGCAATGTCTTCCTTCATACCAGGCCACCAATAGTGAATACGAAGATCCTTATACATCTTATCTGAGCCCGGATGAATAGAATAACGAGACTTATGGGCTTCATTCATAAGCAAGGTACGAAGATCATCCTGGCTTGGGACCCACAAACGGTCCATAAAGTAATACGATCCATTGTCCTTCAGTTCCAAATCAGGTGTTATGTGATAGGGAAATTCCTTATCCATCAAACCTTGTGAAACACAAGACTGTTGAGCCTGAGAAATGCGTGCTTGGATATCGGATCGAGCTTGAATAACAGATTGAACACGAACACAATGAAGCTTAGTACTTTCCTTACGACTCAATGCATCGGCTACGACATTCGCCTTACCAGGATGGTAGCGAATCTCGCAGTCATAGTCGTTTAGAAGCTCCACCCAACGTCTTTGTCTCATGTTGAGTTCTTTCTGATTGAAGATATGCTGAAGACTTTTGTGGTCCGTGAAAACCACGCATTTAGTACCGTACAAATAGTTTCTCCAGATCTTTAGAGCGAAAACAACTGCACCCAACTCAAGATCATGAGTGCTGTAGTTTTTCTCATGTATCTTCAACTGTCTTGATGCATATGCTATGACTTTGTTCCTTTGCATCAGAACACAGCCAAGACCCAATTTAGATGCATCACAATAAACGACGAAATCATCATTGCCCCCAGGCAAAGTTAGAACAGGCGCGTCACAAAGTTTCTGCTTCAAGTGTTGAAAAGCTTCCTCTTGCTTGAATCCCCAATCAAAGGGTTTGTTCTTCTGAGTTAGAGCAGTTAAAGGAACTGCAATCTTCCAGAAATTCTCAATGAAGCGGCAGTAATAACCCGCTAGACCAAGAAAAGAACGAACTTCAGTAGGAGTAGTAGGCGTATTCCAATCCTTAATCGCACTGATCTTGGAGGGATCTACATGAATACCTTGTTCGTTGACAATATGTCCTAAGAATGGAACTTCTTTAAGCCAGAATTCACACTTGGAGAATTTGGCGAAAAGTTGCTCTTTCTTTAGGAGTTCCAAAGTAAGACGAAGATGTTGCTCATGATCAGCTCGTGTCTTAGAGTAAATCAAGATGTCATCAATAAAAACAATGACGAACTGATCCAAATAAGGTTTGCAGACCCTATTCATTAAGTCCATGAAAACAGCAGGAGCATTAGTCAAACCGAATGGCATGACTGTGAATTCATAATGCCCATAACGAGTGCGGAATGCTGTCTTGGGAATATCTTCTTCATGCACACGAAGTTGATGATATCCAGATCGCAGATCAATCTTTGAAAAATAAGAAGCGCCCTGTAGCTGATCAAAGAGATCATCGATGCGAGGTAGGGGATATTGATTCTTGATGGTAAGCTTGTTAAGCTCACGATAATCGATACACATCCTAAAAGATCCATCCTTCTTCTTGACAAAAAGAACGGGAGCACCCCAAGGTGAAAAGATAGGACGGATAAAGCCTTTATCAGAGAGTTCTTGAAGCTGCTTAGATAACTTTTGCATCTCAGATGGTGCAAGACGATATGGAGCTCTGGCAATGGGATTTGCTCCAGGTACGAGATCAATGCGGAACTCGACTTGGCGTGCTGGAGGTAGACCAGGTAAATCTTCAGGGAATACTTCAGAATAATCTCGAACAACAGGAATATCTTGGATAGACTTACCCTTTCCTTTATCTGCTGTGACATGTGCCAAGAAGGCCACATAATTCTTTCGCAGATACTTCCGAGCTTTAAAACAAGACATGAGCTTAAGACCACCGGCAGGTTTCTCACCACGAACCTGTAGGATCTCGCCTGTCAAAAGTGGCACACGAACTATCTTCTCAAAACAAACTACCTCTGCGCGATGCTTGGATAACCAATCCATACCCACAATAACGTCAAAGCTTCCAAGTTGCATAGGCGTGAGGTCAATAGGAAAAAGATGGTCGTTAAGGTTCAACTGGCAATTGCGAAGAACAGAATTAAGAACAATGGGTTCACCATTAGCAACTTCTACTGTCAAAGGTTTACCTAGTTTCGTTCTAGACACGCGAAGCATTGGCTCAAAAGACAATGACACAAAACTCTTGTCGGCACCCGAATCAAAAAGAACAGATGCAGGCTGATTATTAATAACGAACGTACCGTTCACCACTTCATTGTCTGCTTGTGCCTCTTGAGCATTCATGTTGAAGACTCGACCTCGAGCCTGAGCTTGATTCTGATTTGGATTCTGATTCTGGTTGGCTAGCCTTGGGCACCGGTTCCTGTAGTGGGTCAGATCCCCACAATTGTAGCACGAACCAGGAGGAAAATGAGGTCGTGCAGCTTGACCTTGTTGCTGAGCAAGAGGCTGAGCAACTTGTTGGGCTTGGTTCTGAACTACCTGGTTCTGGTTAACAGGAATGCGACAGGTAGCGGCAAGATGGCCAATTTTCCCACAGTTAGTGCAATGACGACATTGGAGATGTGGTAGGTGATGGCCGTTACACCTGTTGCACAAAGGTGCAGTGCCAAGATATTTCTTCTTGGCTACTGGTTGCGCAGGCTGATTTGGTGCAGCTTGGGCCTGTGCAGTAACGGCATAGTTTTGGGAAGCCTTTCGCTTCCTTGACCCTCTTGCGGAACCAGAATTCTTTCCATTCTTGTTTTCACCTTTCTTGCCATCCCCCTTGTCAGACGCCTGCTTCTTGCCCTTGTCACCCATTTTATGCAGCTTTCCCTTTCGAACCTGCGACTCAGTCAATGTCGCTGCTAGCTCGATCGCCTGACGGAGTGTGGTAGGGTTACTACTAGTAAAGATGTCTTGCACTGAGTCAGGTAGGCCGTCGATGTACCTTTCGATAGCCTTGTCGAGTGGGGTAATCATAGTCGGGCAAAGCAGACTTAACTCCTCAAACCTATCAGTATACGCCCTGTGCTCGCCACTGTCTTGTTTCAAGTTATCAAACTCTTTCTCCAAAGCCCGCTGTTCATGACGAGGACAGAACTCCCTCATTATAAGGGCCCTAAGCTCAGCCCAAGTTTATGCTAGAGCAACTTCTGCACCACGGTCTCTTATAACCCCATTCCACCATGTGAGAGCCCTCTTCTGAAACACACTCGAAGAAAACTCGACCTTGCGATTGTCAGGACACTGCACGTGGCGAAAAGTATTCTCAATGCTCTCGAACCATTGAAGAAGCCCAGTCGCTCCTTTAGAACCACTAAACTTGAGTGGTTTAGCCGAGTTAAAATCCTTGTATTTGCATGGAGCATTGTTGTTGTTGTTGGCTTGGTTCCATTGAGCAAAGAGGTTTGGAAATTGAGCAGCCATCTGCTGCGCAATGATTTCTGCCAGTTCGGCAGTCGCTATCTGGTTTTCGCGTCGAGGAGGCATTCTAAAAGAGGAAACATAAAAGGAAACGAGTGAGATGATTGGATGAAGAGAATGAGATGAAACAAAATCAACAAAAGCAAAGATGGTGGTCATTTGTCCGCATCACAAAGCAAACAAACGACACACAGTGACTAATCAAAGTAATTGGGTCAAAAATAATGTATCGCGAAGACATGCTCGCCTCTAAATGAACACAATTTAGAACCCAAAACTTTGACGAGATTTTGAAAATTCAAAGGGGTTCAAAACCATATAACAGAGGGTTCAAAACCTTACAATAGAGGGTTCAAAACCTAGTAATCAATCATCCTAGAACAGATGATTAATTTTCAAAGCGGATTCGAACTTGATGTTCCCGTTGTGGTTATCACCTAAGGATAGGCAAAGTACATGTTTTAAAATCTAAACACAATATAACTTGTGTTAGGGTCCTAGAAAGGTTATAGTCTAGGTCAAAGCATTACTAATAACCTAATTCCCTATAACCATTGGCTCTGATACCAACTCTTCTGTCACACCCCGACCACGTATAACACACAAAACGTGGCGGAAAACGTCGGGGAGTGTTGTAACAGAATTAATTGTTTCATAACCATGGCATTCAAAGTTGTATTTTATTTATCAACATAAGAGTTACATTGTCTTAAACAGAAATCAAAGAATTCAAAACATAATAAAACTAGTTCTATCTTCATTTTATGTCTCTAAGGCACAGGTCCGCCCTAGTGTCACGATCATCATCCTAAGCAATAGCTCCTGAAAACACATGTGAAAATAGGTACGTCAGCATAAAAATGCCTGTGAGATACATAGGTTTGTGAAAATTGGATTCATGACTTAAGTTTAAGAAAATGTTTAGTCATGAACCTTGTAATTTGATTTGTTTTGTAAATCGCTCGAAAAACAATAAGTTCAGATGATATATATAAATAAGAGAATAATGTATGGTTAAATGAATAACCATGTAAAATGAGTTGTATAAAATAAACTGTATTGTAAACCAAAGTCTTGTGAAAACATGTTAATTGTGTAAAATGTATAAGTCCAAAATGAATGATTTAAATAACGCTATGATATGTAATATAATACAAACACTTATATATAGGAAGTACCAGCGGCGTATCCACCATGCTTGTATCATATTACTCACATCCCGTTACTTAAGTCACTTAAACCAACCAACCATGTATAAAGTCTATGTTTAAACCAATCGTCAAAAGTCCTTGTATAAACCATGTCAAATGTTGATAGTCCAAAAGTAGTCAAGTAATGTGTAACAAATGTTATGTATTGTAAGTAAAGTATTGTCACGTAATCCAAATGTAGAAATGTACAAAACAAAGTATTTTGAATATATCAAAAAGTTATGTTTTGCAAAGTAATGCATGTTACATTGATACAAACATTTATGTGGTAAGTTAACGCATACATTCAAGCCTTGAGACAGTCGGATAACCCTTTCAGTCAAGGTTATCAAAAGAAATGTTTTCGGATTCAGTCATTCCTTACATCCAAACAAACCCGAGATGCAAGGAATGGGATTTGTCAAGTCCTATGTTACCAGTACTAACTCCCGAGCGGCGTAGCTAATGTTAATGAACGTATAATAGTCTCGTTTGTGCAAACCAAATGTTATAGCAATTGTATACAAGTCATATGAAAACAATGTACTAAGTATGCTAAGTTAACATACAAAGCAGAAAAGTCATGTAAATCAATGTGCTAGCATCCTATCAGTTAACATACATAGCAGAAATGTAATGTGAAAAAATGTACTAAGTATGCACGCAATGGACATACATAGCATGAAATGTAATGAAATCATGTACTATAATGTACTAACGAACATAACAAGTATATGATGTGAAAACAGGAAAGCACGAAAGTAACAAGTAGGCACATGTGTTTCACCCCAAAACAGTTTGAAAACAGTAAAAGAGGGGTCTATGTACTCACTTGAGATTGCTCAGAAGTCCTAAGATAACCACCAAGCAATGCTAGAGATCACGGAATATCAAACGGCACCTAATATAGGTAACTACATTAATAAACCGGACCTAAGTCGGAAGATAGGGTAGAATGTGATTTAGGCCCGAAAAGTTTGAAGACTTGTTTAATATGGGTATTTCATACATACTCTGAATTGCTAGATAAAACCGATAAGGTTTGACCCGCTTCGGCTAATTTATGTAAACTAGTTATATAAACCGAACCGAACGTGTAATAAGCGTAACGGGTATCCGTAAGAGCCATATACAGGTTTCCTAAGTTAATATGCTTCAAATATGTTGTGACATCAGTAATATGTCTTTCATTATGCCCGAAACGTATTTAAACACAAACTATGCCCCGTAAGGGTAGTTTGGTCATTTAAAAGGTTATAAAAGAGTTTAAGTGTTAACCTGAGTTACAGGTCTGATGTAATCAGTAAATATACTCAATTTACTAAGTTATATCAGTAGGGTAGAGTATATATGTGAAATTTATCAATTATAACCAAACTATGCACCGTAGGGGCATTTTGGTAATTTCACATAAGCCGTAAAGCTCAAAACTGAAGTCTGAGTTAAACAACTTTTGCTTACTGTTAAAACATTATAATTTACCTAAAATATCAGTAGGTATCAACCCTTGTATGTCTAAAATAGTTCTAGTACATACTATGCGTTAAAAACGCTTAGAAAGGCGATTAGGAGCCGTTTCCGGGTTATATACCTAAAGCTGATATTCTTATTATTCAAGAAGGCTTAAAATAATTTATTTATCATTTAAGATCAGTAGCAAAAGGTTTGGGGTCATTTGGATATGTAAAACTCATTTTATAGCCCGAAAGGGCAAAACCGACAATTACCGGATTAAGCCTACGACTATGAGTTATGCTTAGCCTAAAATTAATTAAAAATCTTCAAAAATCCCAAAATAATATATTACATCAGTGGGCATTAATTTTGATATCAAAAAGTAGGCTTAACTATGCTATACGCTAATTACGCCATTTAAATAACATAAAGCTTTCATTTTGCGCTAATGAGCATAACTCTCAATCTACACCACCAATTGATATCAAATTTTGGGTACAAGTTTATATATCAGTAACAAAGGTTTCTACTTTTTTACATTTTCAAAAATCACATTTTAAGGTAAAAAGGGCATAATGGTCAACATATGAGCAATTAACGGAAATATGCATATTAATTGGATAACTAATGAACCACGGTGTATAATCACAGAGGGTTATACTAGTATGTAACCTATTCCAATTAAAGGTCTGAGGCATTTCTAAAACATGCCTAAACGGGTCAGAACTGAAAGTCAAAGTCAAACTATGCGACTTTCGGTTTCGAACCGGGTCTAAACAGGAAATTGTCGGGTTGAATAGGTTTGGACATGTTTTCACACTAATTACTAAGTTATATTAATGATCAAATAGGTTGTATATGTTCTACATAGTTAATTATGCATAAATTAGAAATTTAGCATCCTGTTGACTTTTTCTTAGTAAGTTTGACCCGACTTTTGACCTAGTTAGAATGGGAATCAGGGGGAACCCTTTTAAGGGTTTATTACCCACATAATTACCAACTTATAACTACTTTTGATTCGACTAATCACTGGACCATTAGTGATTAATCGTTAAGTCAACCGTTAATTACGACGGTTGACTTTTAAGCTAAAAACTAAGCTAAAACTAAACTAAGGAAGGTTAGGCAAACTTACAAGAGTCCTAAGAATGACCAGGGATCACTTGAGAGAAGACTTGTGCTCCAGAAAGCTCCTCAATTGCAGATGGAAGGTGTGTTCAATGTTTGCAACTTCATTGGCCTTTTATAGTGATTTAATCACCACAAATTGTTGACACATGAGTCTACAATGACCACAATTCTTCTACAAGTGTCCCTAAGTGTCTAGGAGTGTTTAGGGGTCTCCCATGAAGTGAAAAAACTGAGTAAAGTCGGTTCCAAGGCTGAAAAGCCAAGAAAAAACGATTTTCTGCATCTGGGGGCCTGACGCGGCCCGCCTAAGATATGGTTAAGACTGACGCGGGCCGCGTCAGCCTTGTAATCAGGCTTAAGTGTTTTAAGTTGTTGCAACTTGTCCCTTGGCCCTTTGAAAGGCCAACTAAGCTTATATTTTGCAATTTGACCCCTTCCTAATTACATACAAGGGCTTTAGGGCTTGTACCTCATTTTCTAAGTCCTCGGTTAACTTTATTGTTACCCGAAAAGTCCTAAACTTCAACGTTGACGCTTTAACCCCTTGTACACGGATTTGATCATAACTTTCTCGTACGATAACGAAACTTTATGAAATTTATATCGTGCATTCTAGTGAGCATAATTAACCGTTACAAAGTTTCGGGTTTGTCAAGTTTAGTCCCTGTAAGCGAATTAACTTGTTTTTGTCATACTAAAGCCTTTAAAACTTATTTCTAAGTTATGTAAAGGTTATTTAAGGTATGTTAAGTATATGTTGAAGTTCCGGAGTATTTTTCGCATTAAACTGATAACATTTATGCACCAGTTTACGTATAAATCTCCAGAAAATGATATAGAGTTTGAAATTGGACAAAAGTCAAAACACGAAAAATGTAAAACATAACCAAACAAACATTGGGATCAAATAACATTGTTTTATTGATAATTGAACTGTTCACAATGATAACAAGCACAGATGTTACATACAAGAAGAAAAACATGAAGGCTGGGTTGGGTTATAAGAAGAAACAGAATCGAAACAAAAATGAAACGCCAAATTATCAGGCAAAAATGAATTTTGTTCAAGGAAACAGTTTAGCAAAAGAGAAGAATTCAAATTGAGACAGTCTAATGATGAGTTCTTTGCAAAAAAGAAAAAGCAACAACCACAGGTCAAAGATGTGTCCATGAGAACATGTTTCAAATGTGATCAAAAATGACATCTTGCACGCAAGTGTCCTAATCTGAAACCTGTGGATGCTGATAAAAAGAAGTCTGATGATGTTGAGAAACAAAATTCTGAGAATGTGAGACAAAGGTCAACCAGATTTGACTCAAAACAAACTTGGAGGTATAACACAAACAAGTTTGCTTCGAATCAAAAATGGAAATCAAACTCTAACAGGTTCGATTCGAGACAGACCTGGAATTCTCACATACCCAGAGTCAGAACAACTCAAAGTTGGAAAACAACTGTTGATATGACAAAACCACAAAAGTTTTGGAAACCAAAAGTTGTTCAAAAACAAAATGTTCAAAAAGAGTCTCATTTTTACAAACGTGGTACTCCTAAAGGTCAAACATGGAGTGCAAAGAAACAGGTGATTTTTGAAAAAGATGAAAAAGTTGAAGTAAAAGTTGAAAAGATTTTTGTGAAAGATGACAAAGAGTTTCCAGCATTGAATGAAAGTTATTGTGTTGAAATGCCTAAGGTTCAACAGACCTGGGCTAAATTGTTCAAGTAATTGAGTAGTTTGTTTGTGCAGGTGCTCATGGAATTTGAAGATTGTGAGTTTGGAATTCAGAGCAGCCTGGCACAACTAGAGGAGGAGGCTGCTGCTGGACCCTGTGTTGGTTGAAACAGGGAGTTTATTTGTTTTTCTGTACATAAATAAACAATATTTTCAAAAACCCTAAAAATTTGAAAAAATTAAAAACCAAAAATATGTTTTAGTTTGTTAAAAACTTGAAAAACCAAAAATATGTTTGTTTTTAATTTTTGTCAAATATTAGAAAATACAAAAATATGTGTTACTTGAATACGCCGAAACCCTCACGGCTGAACAAACATGATTACTTTCACATGATTGAAAAACGGTTTTCAAACTGTCGAAAATCAATGGGTTGTAAATCATGGGGGTACTTTATATTAGTTTTTCTGCAAAACAGGGCATAGTTATCAGTGTTGGTTGTCAAATTTTCTTTAAATGGTTTTGCATTTTAGGGGGAGAAAAATTGTCAGAAAATACAAAAACATTTGAAAATTTGAAAAAGTCAAAAACATGATAAAATTCAAAAATTGAGTTTTTGTGTAAAAAGAGGAAATGATAGTACATCAGCAGACAGTTACAGTACGCTAATGAATTGAAAAGTCAAAATGTGTTAAACGATCTCACCGTGGATGTGTCAGTAGATTTTTATACATTTAGTAAACTTTTTCGGGATATAAACCTAAATTCAAACTTGCTTATTTCGTGGGGAACACTACTTGGATATATAGGTAACCCCTGAAATCTCGTTTGAAGGACCCCTCTTTCTGAGATACTAGGTCTTTATGCTTAGTGATATCTGGGGTATTATCCCGGGACTTCTGATTTTGCGGAAGCAATGGCCTAGTCCCCGAGAATACTTTCTGCATTGCTTGAAATATAGCGCCGCCCTCAGCAAATTGATGAAACAATAAAATTGATAGTCATTGCTGTTGTAACAAAAGATCCTCTAAAGAGGACACACCACACCAAAAGTCGAGCCGTCATCTCTCTACTGAACGGAAGTTCTGGCCTGAGCTCTCACGGTTTCGTACTATAATTTATTCCCCTTACAGATATCATCTAGGTATACTCACCTGTAAGACTGAATATTGAGATCTGGATACGGGAGTATATTCAAGAGGTGGGACACATGAATGAGTTTAAGTTCTTAATACATCTAATTCGTATCCTGAATTAGTTGAAATTTGTGTGAAAATTTAAGTGGACAAATATATCGACAATCTAAGTGAATTGTTTAATTCTTAATGTTTAAATAAGCTCAACGGTACTTGTGACTTGTCAGAAACTGATATGATCCTCTGATGCAAACTCAAACAAAAATATTGTCTGTAAATATGTTTGTATATATTTCTTTACTGCTTTATATTTTCAGAAAAATACAAAAAGATTTTTGATTCTGATTTATTTTCGACAACCGATGTCTGAGTGCTGAGTTTCAAAATCTAAGTAAGCTGATTGTGTTTCTGAAAATAAAACAAGTTCATTAATTTGAAACTTGAATTAAAAATCAAAAATCAAAAACAGTTTGTGATATCTTCAAGGTCATTAGTTTGGACTTGGTTGATTAACTGTGAGGGATTTGGATGCTTATACTGTTATAGAGCTAGTTTCCGATTCGATTCGATGAAACTGCCAAATTCATGAAAATTGTTTGTTTAGAATGTTTGAGTGAGCCAGGTTACAATTCCTGGATAGCTGAAATTTGAAATGCTGTTACTTATAAATGTTTGAGTGATTTCAGATGAGATTCCAGACTATGATCCCGGAAGCTGAGTCTAAGGGGGAGTCTGAAGACAAGCTCAAAGCAAGGGGAAGCTTGTAACCTGAAAGTAAGGTGTCGTTCCCAAAAGCACGGAAGCTTGACGAAAGGGGGAGCTTGATGAAGAAAAGAGTCTACAAAAAGGAGTAGCCTCAAACTTGTTCCCTCTGTAATAAAAACTGACATCTTATTGAGCATTTGGATTCTTCATGATTGCTGTTTTCTGAATATCCAACTCGTGCTCTTCAATCTTTTGAATAAACTGTGCCAGATTCATATTCTCAGACTTCCTCATGTGTTTCACAATCATCAAAAAGTTCCCCACTTATGCTATGGTAGCGCTTCAGCTAGTTTATCAACCCACTCCTCATCATCTTTCTTTATATCCAATCTTCCCATTTCCAATACCAAATGACAATATCTATCAATGGTCATCTTTGTTGTTTCATGATCGAAAGCTGCAAACATATCAAATGATTTCTTCAATAATGCCTTTTTGTTTTTTATCATATCTGCGATTCCATTGAACTTTTGAATCAATGCATTCCAAATTGATCTAGCAGTATTCTCATGTTGAAGCAGAACAAAGATATCTTCCTTTACTGCTTGTTATAGAAGACTAATCATCATTTTCTCACTTGTATACTTCAATTTATCACTTTCTGAAAAATCACAAAAAGCTTTTTCCAGCCCACGCTCGTTTTTCGGTTTCTCACAATCTTTGTTTAAAGCACACCATGCATCAAACTTATATGCTTGTACCCAGTTCTCAAATCGATTTTGCCAACCTTTAAAATCTTCAATGAACATTAGCTTAAGTGGTTTTTGATAAGTTCCTGTTTCATTCTCACTGTACAATGTTTCGGTAGCAGTAACAGGGGCAATCGGTGTCGCAAATGCATTGTAGAATTCCTCTTCCATGATCGGCAAATTTTTCACAAAAACACAAGTCTCAAATGGAATACAGATTCAAACGGAATTAATCTTTCAAACGAAATCACTTCACAAATGGAATTCCCTCTCAAACGGAATCACCTTTCAAACGGAAACACCTTTCAAACGGAATAACCTGATTTCGTTTGAATAAGCACACTTTCAAACGGAATTACTACTCTGGAGCGGAATTACTAATTCCGTGTGGAACAGTTCAAACGAAATTACAATCTGAAACGGAATCAGGTAATTTCGAGCGGAATTAGGTGTAGTTTTCAAGCAGAATAACAATTTCAAGCGGAATCAAGTCTTAATTCCGTATGAAATGCTGCTGACGTCACCTTTTTCGATCTGGTTTTCAAACGGAATTCTGATTTTTACCAGTTTTAAGCTGAATTAAGGACCAATATTCTCAAGAATCCGTTAAAACACTGTTACGCACACAATATGTGAAAATCAGGCCATTTTGACCATAAAATTTTGTGAATTTTGTAAAAGAAGGTGTAGAAATCAGAAATTATGGCTGTTTTTGCAAGAACTCTTCTTCCTAAGCTCTGATACCACTTGTAGGATCGTGCTGTAACCCAAACGGGTCAATCAGAAGAGTTCTTATCTATTTCAGAGGCGGAAACAATGAAATAGACTTGGAAAACAACTTGTTTCACACTTAAAAGTCTTGTATTATTGAAATAACAAGTTTTCAGATCAGCAGACACATCGGCAGCACTTCGGTACCGGAAAGATGACAGTTACAAATGATTTCGCTTGAACCCTATTTATAGACTTCTAATTCCTCTTGAAACACACTCAAACGAAATTAGATTCCAAGCGGAATCTAATTCCGCACGGAATTACACAAGAACACTTTCAAGCGGAATTATGATATTCAAGCGAAATTAACTCTAAAACCCTATTTTCTCGAACTACGTGCCCTGATCTAACAATTCCAATACAAGACTCGATACAAGACGAAGTCGACAGACGCATGCACTAACACCATCTATAATGCCTGCCTCATGAACTATATATATATCCTACTAATAATGATAAATTTAATATATGATGTTGTACGAATTC
The DNA here is from genome assembly GCA_030545235.1 of Helianthus tuberosus. Lineage (NCBI taxonomy): Eukaryota > Viridiplantae > Streptophyta > Magnoliopsida > Asterales > Asteraceae > Helianthus > Helianthus tuberosus. The sequence goes on from JARYGA010055174.1 coordinate 26,128, forward strand.
CCTAAAGTCCCCACCGAAATGTAAGCCTATAGCCGATGCTTACTCTCTTGAGATCAAGCAAATTCATCCCAACTATATATTTAAGCAATTTTAAATCTACTAGGTCGTTTTCTCTAAAACACCGTAATAATCCCCGTTTCTCCCCGAAACATATATATATTTAGCAAATCCGTATATTTTCTATGAGAATATACATTTTTATATATCAAAGGTATGTTTTATTCAAAAACATTATTAAACCCTTTTTAATACGTGTTCTTCCCCCAAAACATATACAAAACAGTAAAAAGAGGGGGTTTAGTGACACTCACCTTTGGGTTCGTATTATAAATAGCGTAATCCCACAAATTGATTTCTACACGTCCTAATATACGTAGGAATGATTTATCAATCAATATATATATCACAAAATTCCTAAGTTTCTCCGTATCTTAGAATTTTCACATAACTTTGAGATTTTCTCAAAAAGTCATTATTTTTTGTTATGTTGCACGTTAATATACACACACACACACACACATATATATATATATATATGTATATATATATACACTAGTCGTTTACCCGCGCGATGCGGCGGGAAACATATTGTCACACCCTGGCTTTGCGGAAGCGTGGTTAATTTTGGTGTGACTTCTTAATACCATAGCTTAATCATACCAAAGCTATATGAGTTAAAAAAAACATGCAAGATCATCCATTAAGTTTTGAAAATCAAACACAATACCATTATTTTAACCAACAACCATAACCTTGTTCAACAACGTTACAAACTGAAACTTAACATAAACATGGTTTAAGGACTGTGTCTTGTCCAGGAAAGAGACACATCCCCTAAACCCCGGATGACCTCGGAAACTAGTGCAGCGGAAAACATGCCATACCGTGCCAGATCTCGTTAATTTCCTGAAATACATGTAAGTTGAAAAATCAACAATAATGTTGAGCGAGTTCATGTGCAAGTGAGTAAGTAAAACACTTGTAAGTATAAAAGTTTCCTGGTATGTAGCAGTGTAAGAGGACTTGTGATCACCAATGGTTTGCAAGGCTATTAGCATGTTGTGAAATGCAAGTAGGAAGATACAAACCTAGCGTATTTGGCGTTGGGGCACAAAGTCACCACCTGGTCCATTATGCGGGCTCAGGGGTTGGGCTCGCTACACCCAGATAGATCTACCGCTTAAGTCCCTCGGTGTTCTAACTACCCATTCACATGATCTAAACCTCCTTACGTTAATCATACCGTGTATAATAGTACTTGTAAACAAAGTAACATGTATTTCACCCCCGCAGTTAAGAAAACTGAAAACAGTTAGAGAAAAGGGGGACATGAACTCACAGTGAATGCGCGTCTCTACCAAGTGTCTCCAATACAGTAAGCTGTGCAACGACCTACAAGTGCTAATTCTATTAGACGGACGGCCGTGCTTTAGCTTTATAGTTTAAGTCTTCGGGAAATAGTTAGACAACTATTTCGTGTTTATGTTCTGTATACACTTGGTAGTTATACTTCTTCCCAAGGATGGGGGATACAATACATGTGCGTAAGTTACGTTTTAACAGTTGTGTGGTAATGTAATTAACGGTGTAACTTATATGTTAATGTGGAAGCGTTCGCAAAGTTTTGGGATCATTAACGCTTGTAAATATTATTTTTACTCTAAAATAATATTTATGTATTTTCACAAAATAACCTCAAACAGTGTTGTGACAAAATATACTTATCACGTTAATCTTTGTGAAAATCCCACCTCCGAATATTTAGTAATTAAAGTCATGGCGAAATTTTATGTTTCGAAAATATGTCGAAAATAGTTCTAACACTCGTTGTGTAAATAAGCCTAAGTGTTAGGTTTTTAGAAAATTTCGCCAGAGTTTCCTCTGTAACTGGAGGTGGCCACGCTTTCAAGCGTATCATTTTCTTTTAACAAATCAACTCATGATCATCAACAATCAACCCTTACGTTTTAACACGCGAAACGCTACCCTTGTCGTTTCAGTTTCAATATGTGGAAACTGGACTGTTTTCGGACGACTAAATAAAATACTTAACCCTTTCCAAAAATTCCCTAATTTTTACGGGTCGTCCTAATCGACCCAAAAATGTTTGTATAAAAATATCGGGGTCCAGTTTCTTATCAATAATTTATAGAAAATCGTTTACCGAACTGTGATCAGATTTGTCACATGCTGGTCACAGTTGACGGAAAAATTCGTCAAAAATTCCTTGTATGTCCGTTTGTCGAAATTCCAGTTTGAGGGTCACAAATACATCCGTGACCATCTTAGATAAAAGTTTCAGGGGCTGGTTCGGTTCGGATTTTAAGTTGTGATCGAAAACGCACAGCCCAATTTACTGCAGTAACAAACAGCCTTAGCTGCTGTCACGAAAACATGTTTTTAAAATAGTAACCGACATCAGAAAAATACGATTCCAGCGCCATTTTCTTCGTTTTTCGAAATGACACGATTTAGGCTTTTGAAATTCTGTTTTTCGAGTTTTTAAAGTCCGTTTACAGCCTGATAAAGGCGGCTGAAACAGTGAATCAGCTTGCTGTTTTGTGGTTTGGTTGTTATTAAATCGTGTTATAAGTGTCCGATTAGTGAGTTAAACAAGAAAACAACTTTTATACAAGCTAAAACATTTTTACACAAGTTCATGTTTCATGTGTGGTAGAGTTTCTCCTTTTAACCCGTGTACCATCCAAAACAAGCTTATGTGAAGATCCATGATCTTACAAAGTCGGGTTAAACGGAGATCCGAGTTACCACATCATAGATCGGGTCTAGATAAACACAAATTCCAAATACTACATCTTTTACACAAGTTACAAGCTATTAACCACCATTTTTATAGTTTTTACTAGACTTTTATGCTTCAAAAAGTATGTTATCGATATTTAACCGACACGAACCCTTTTAACCACCTTAGATATGATCAAAAACAAGTTTTAAACATTATACCTCTAGCTCAAGGCTAGGGAAGATCTTTGGTGAAAAACGCGTGGATAAAAGCTAACGGTAGAGGTCCTTCGTGTTCCGCTTGCTCCGAGGCTCCTAATATGAGACCCTTGATGTTTGTATGAGCTTGGAATGATGAGAACTACAACCGAAAATGTGATGGTGGGTGGAGTGGGGTTCGGCCGAAGGTAGGGAGAGCAAGGGAGAGAGTGATTTTTTGTGAGTTTAGTGATGAAAGATTAGGATATGTAATCTCTAGTATTTATAGGCCAAATCAAGTGTTATTACCCAATGGGTAATATGTCTTCATGATATTAAACAATCAAGATTTAACAAGATCACCATTGTACTTGCATGTTCCCCTCTAGTTACAAAGGGACCGAATTGGCCATGGGGGGGGGGGGGTCTTGGTTCGATTTTAAGTAGTAATTAGGAGGTTAGTTATGGTTAAATAAGTTAACTAAGTATTTAACCTCGTTAGTTGTATGTTACACGTTATGGCGGGTGTTAGGGTAATCAGAGACCCTAACTGGCTCAGAAAAATATAAATAGTGAAAATACTAATATTTTCATGTTCCGGGTAAAGTCCGGGTGTCCGGTTGGATAGTAATCCGTTAAAGCGTTACAAAAACTTTAAAGTGTCGTTATTGTTATTTTTAGTGACACAATTTGTTTTCCCGACACTTTAGAAAGTGTCTAGTGTTATTTTCTCATGTTCTGGCACTTTACTAGTCAGCTAGAAGCTGGTTTATTTATTAAAGTGCTGTGTTTGGTACTTAAAGTACGTTTTTGGCACATCCGAATCAGTGTATCTTATTCCTAGAGACGCGGTACCACAACCCTTATATCCCTACACTCACTACCAGTGTAGCAAAAATATATGAGGCTCTTAACAGGCCTTAGAGGCAGTGTCTGCCTGATGCGGGTTATGTCAGCATGTTCACTGTGTATCCGTTTAGTTCTACTGTGCTTTTTGTGCATCATGTTTGTCACTAGGGTTCAGCATGTAAATAATGTAGTGACAGCAAGCAAGTATGATGCAAGTAAGTTCATGTATCAGTATTCAAGTAGCAGTTCATCAGCTAGTTCAAACAAGAACAGTAATCAAGCAGTAATTAATCATTAATTAAGTTGTACGGATACCTGGTTTAATGCGGGTTGTCACATTCTCCCCCCGTTAAATAAATTTCGTCCCGAAATTTAAGTTCTGCTTGTAGAAGCAGGATTCTTAGGAAATAAGTGGGGGTATTTCTCTTTCATCCGGTCCTCACGTTCCCAGGTGAATTCAGGACCATGTCTGGCATTCCAACGAACTTTGACGAGTTTGACACTGCTCCGGCGGGTCTTGTTAACTTTCCAATCCGTGACCTCGACAGGTTCTTCAACGAAGTGGAGCGTGTCGTCAATGTGAATCTCGTCGGTGGGAATGGCAACGTCAATTTGAGTTGGACTTTTCTTTAGATTGGATACATGAATTGTATCGTGAACATTATTCAGTTCAGCAGGTAGGTCCAACTTGTATGCTACTGTCCCAATTCCTTCCAGAATTCTGAAGGGACCAATGTAGCGCGGATTTAACTTTCCACGCTTTCCAAAGCGTGCCACCCCCTTCCAGGGTGAAACTTTCAATAACACCATTTCTCCGACTTGGAAGTCCACATGCTTCCGGTTTGGATCCGCGTAGGCCTTTTGCCTGTGGCGAGCAGCTTCGATGCGTTTAAGAATTTGTGCGATCTTGTCTGTCGTCTCTTGGACGATTTCGGGACCAGCAAGCTGCCTATCACCTGCGTCAGACCAACATAGTGGTGATCGGCACTTGCGTCCGTATAGGGCCTCAAATGGTGCGACACCAATACTGGTGTGGTAGCTGTTGTTGTATGAAAATTCGACCAAAGGTAAGTGTTTATCCCAGCTACCGCCCAAATCCATAACACATGCCCTCAGCATGTCTTCCAAAGTTTGTATCGTTCGCTCGCTCTGGCCGTCAGTTTGCGGATGGAACGCAGCGCTCAGATTCAACTGTGAGCCAAAGGCTTCTTGGAAGGATTGCCATATTCTTGACACAAACCTTCCGTCTCTATCAGCGATGATCGAGAGGGGTACTCCATGACGTGCTACGATCTCTCTCAAGTAAATTTCCGCAAGTTTACTAGTGCTGTCTTTCTCCTTGATTGGTAGAAAGTGTGCAGATTTTGTTAGGCGGTCAACAATCACCCAAATCATATCATGGCCTCTTGGCGTTCTTGGCAGTTTTGTAATAAAATCCATGGAGATTTGTTCCCATTTCCACTTGGGAATCTCAGGTTGTTGCAGTAGCCCTGAAGGCTTCTGGTATTCCGCTTTAACCTTAGCGCACGTTAAACATTTGCTTACGTAAACAGCAACATCGCCTTTCATCCTAGGCCACCAATAATATTCCTTGAGATCCTGGTACATCTTATCCGATCCAGGGTGGATAGAGTACCGTGACTTGTGCGCTTTGTCGAAAATAACTTCCCTTAATCCACCAAACAGAGGAACCCAAATCCTTTTCTCAAAACATAACGTTCCTTCCTCGTTTGGTACCAAACGCTTTTCCATTCCACGGTGATATTCTTCCTCAAGGTTTCCCTCCTTGAGAGCTTCCTTTTGTGCAGCCCGAATGCGCAAGGAAAGATCGGTTCGTATGATCATTTCCAGAGCCCTAACTCTTATGGGCTTGATTCTTTCTTTACGACTTAGGGCATCGGCGACTACATTCGCCTTCCCTGGATGATACTTTATCTCGCAGTCGTAGTCGTTTAGCAACTCAACCCATCGTCTTTGCGTCATATTCAACTCCTTCTGGTTGAATATATGCTGTAGGCTCTTGTGATCTGTAAAGATTGTTCACTTTGTACCATAAAGGTAGTGTCTCCAGATCTTTAAAGCAAAAACCACTGCGCCAAGTTCTAAATTATGTGTGGTATAGTTCCTTTTCGTGCACCTTCAATTGGCGAGATGCGTAAGCAATAACTTTTTGGCGTTGCATCAACACGCAACCCAATCCCTGACGCGATGCGTCGCAGTATACCACAAAATCATCGGTACCTTCCGGTAATGCTAAGATTGGCGCATCACAAAGTTTGTTCTTCAACAACTGAAACGCTTCTTCCTGTTTGATTCCCCAATCAAACTTCCTATCTTTCTGGGTGAGGAGCGTCAACGGTTGAGCGATTTTCGAAAAATCCTCGACGAACCTTCTATAGTAGCCAGCCAAACCCAAGAATTGTCGAATCTCGGTTGGCGTCGTAGGCGTTTCCCAATTCTTGATTGCCTCGATCTTTGTGGGATCAACATGGATTCCATTTCCATTAACCACATGTCCAAGAAACTGGACTTCGCGTAGCCAAAACTCGCACTTAGAGAATTTGGCGTACAGTTGTTCCTTCTTTAGCAGCTCCAATACAGCTCTTAGATGCTGTTCGTGGTCAGCCTTTGTCCTTGAATAAGTCAAGATGTCGTCGATAAACACAATCACGAACTTGCCCAAGTATGGCTTGCAAACTCTATTCATCAAGTCCATAAAGACTGCAGGTGCGTTTGTCAGACCAAACGGCATACGAGGAACTCGTAATGTCCATAACGAGTTCGGAAGGCTGTTTTCGGGATACTCTCCTCTTGTATCCTTAACTGATGGTATCCAGATCGTAAGTCGATCTTTGAATAAAAGCTTGAGCCTTGCAGTTGATCAAACAGATCATTGATTCTTGGCAGAGGGTATCTATTCTTAATCGTCAGCTTGTTCAATTCTCTGTAGTTGATGTTTATTTGAAAATCATCATCCTTCCTTTTGACGAGTAGAAATGGGGTTACCCTAAAAGGAAATTTTGGTCTGTTATCTTCCTTCTCTAACCATTGCCAACACTTCTCTGTCAATCCTTGCATCTTCGAAAATGTAAGTCGCTATGATGCATCGACTACGGGTGCCGTGCCCGGAATTAAATCGACGCGGGATTCGACTAATCGTGAGGAGATGATTTCGGCAAGTCTTCGGGGAAGACTTCGGGGTATTCTCCAATCACAAGGATATCTTCGAGTTTTGGTTCTTCGACTTCCTTTTCCATAACATGAGCCAAGAATGTAACACATCCTTTGTGCGAGAATTTTTGAGTCTTCTTAGTCTGATAATCCGTAGGAGCGTATCCTGCTCCATGAGTCACGATCATTTCTTCGTTCGTTGTCGGTGCGCGGATGACAATCTCCGCATGGTTGTTCGTCAACCAGTCCATCACGTCGAAGCTTCCAAACTCAACTGGCAATAGATCTAGCGTAAACTTACGCTCTCCGGGTTCTATCGTGCCGATTCCAGTTACTGCGTTGGCTTCCACTAGCTTCCCCTAAGCTAGTTCTAATGGGTACTGGAATAACTACTCACTCACTACGTAAACCAATTATGTCCTTGAATACTAGAATTGTGAATCGTAAAATTTGCAACAGTAGTTGGCAATACAGACGCATAATATTGAGTACTGGGGGACGTACCGCTATCCATGCTTGGATCTCTGGCGTGCCTCCCTAGCTCCGATGGGGAGCTTTCATCCTTGCGCCTGATTGCTTTTCGGGTAATATCTTCTGAAATGCTTTTTGCTCCCACAGTTTAAACATCCTCGAGCACGCTTCTGTTTATCACTCATTCTGCCTTGACAATTATCATTGTCGTTGTCCCCTTCGTGATTCTCACTACCGTCTTGGCCCCCATTACTAAGTTCAGTATTTTGCCAACAAGTTTCCTTGACATGTCCCACCTTGCCACAGTTACCACAATTTCCATATTTGCATCGCCCGATATGATAACGTAAACAATTGTCGCACTTAGGTAGGATACCCTTGTAATCTTTTCCCTTTTTGGTCTTCTTCTTGTTACTTACCCGAGTAACCATCTTGAAATTTGCGAGCCTCCTCTTGTTATCCCCAGATGCCTTTATAGCAGTTTCCTTTTTCTCCTCCGCAGTGGAAAATTTTCCTTGTCTAACTGCTTCTTCCGTGAGTGCTATGCTTATGTTGATAGCTTCGGTGACCGTTGAGGGTTTTGATGCTGTTACCAGGCTTAGAACCTGAGGTGCCAATCCCTTTATGAACTGTTCAATTCTCTTAAACTCTGGTGTCCCCAGGAGTATGGCAACTTGTGATAATTCGTTAAATCTCTGCACATACTCTGCTATCTTCGGTCCTTTCATTTTCAAGTTCCACAGTTCTGTTTCCAATTTCTGGACTTCTGCCCTCGAGCAATATCTTTCACGCATCAGATTTTTCAGTTCGTCCCATGTCATAGCATATGCAGCGGTCTCGCCCGTCGTCCGAATTTGATGGTTCCACCATGACAGAGCCTCATCCACCAATAGTCCAGTTATATACTTGACTTGATGTTCGTGGTCACATTTGCTCAATCGTAAAACAGAATCTGTCTTTTCAACCCAGCGTACGAAGGCTAAGGCACCCCCGGTGCCGTCGAACTCTCGAGGTTTGTGGTCTAAGAACTGCTTGTAGGTGCAGCCGTTGGGTGGGTTATTTCCTGAGGTACCTCCGTTGCGCTCGGAGTGATGGGCCTCGTATTGTGCGATGACTGCAGTAATGATTCCCTGAAGTTCCACCTCGTTGGTGGGTATGCGTACACCCCGTTTTGGAGGCATTTCCTAAAAGATGTTTCACGTAGGTTAGGTCATCGCAACCAAAATGCACGTATGCATTAACAATATCAACACATAACATCTCATGCTATCAATAATTCATCCACATAACACCTCATGTTATAAATAAATTAGCCTCTGCAATGGTCGAGGCTTCGAGGTAGTAACCATACCCCTGATCTGGGGTGCAAGTGTCCAAGTGAATCGTTCAATCCTTTTGAACTCCGGTTTGACTAAGTAGGGGGGCGACCCTAGATAAGTCGTGCGATCGTTGGACAAGTTCAGGAATTTCTGGTTCGTTCAATTTCAAATTCCTGAACTCTACCTCAAGCTTCTAAATTCCAGTCCTATATCAACATTTCTTCTCAATCGTTTCCTTGAGCTCGTCCCAGCTCAGTGCATAAGTAGCGTCTGTGCCAAGGGTCTGAACCTGGAGGTTCCATTAAGAGAGGGTGCCATCCAGAAATATCCCCGAGATGTAGGTAACACTCCGTTGGGGCGAACAGTTACCCGTTCTTAGAGTGGAGTTGGTCTCTTCGGACCAATGAACAAATGCATCGGTGCCCCCTGTTCCGTCAAAGTTTAAAGGCTTGCAGTTCAGGAACTGTTTATAGGTGCAGCCAGTTGGAGAGTTATCTCTAGTAATGCCATCGTTGTTCTTAGAGTGGAGGGCTTCATGTCGTGCATTTATCTGTGAGATGCGTTCTTGCAGCTCGGCTTCTGTCCTTGGTAACGTACTGGTGTTTGTGTCACGTCTGGGTGACATTCCCTTTGACGAAATAGTGTGAAGCGGGTTGGACAACGTTCAATTGTCTATGAGGTATTTATAGCAACGCAAGCCATCATGTAATCACCCAATTTCACACGCAAATATACTCACTGTATAAGTGGGGAAGTAAATTCCCGAGCCTTCACATAGGCTTGACAATTTGGCTTGTTGCTTGTAATAGAATGAACTCGAGGCTACATCGCCTAGGTCATTTGTGTTTAAGTTATTTCCTGCTGCATTGGTTATCATTAGCTTGACCCGCAGAGTCCACCAGGATTCCTGTGCACTACAAGTCGTTATTACGTGGGCCCCCGTAATAATAAATTGTCTTGCACAGTTACCCCAAATTTTCTCTCGTCCAAGCAGATGATCAATCAAGGAGCAACAGCAGGTGCATCGGCATGAACAGGGTCATGCTCCAATGCGGGGTCAGGAGCAACGCCTGGCTCAGGGGCCACGGCTAGCTCCGAATCAAAAACTCTATCTCAAAATCAGTTGGATCAATCAAACACAGGGGTTGACAGGGGCTACAGGATCCCCCAAGGGCGGGTCTAAGTGCATGAACTCAATGTCATGGTCTGGATCAACACCAGGTGGAAGAACAGAATTGTCCTCATTATCGCGATCAAACTCAAAGCTGTGTGCGGGAACTGGTGCAGCTGATGACGCCCTATCAGGGTCGGCGTCGTGTAAGTAGTGCTGCATTCCCTGTATGTGCGAAGATGCGGGTGTCAGAAACTCAAATGAGTCTGGGATAGGGGAATGGTCATAAGTTTCCCCTATAGGAGCGTCCGCATGCAGTAGTCTAATACCAGCAGTAATAAGGCCCTGCCCTCGAATGGGTCCTCCTCCAGTAGATCGTTATCGTCTTCAGAGGCCTCGTTGGGAGGGCGTATCATCAACAGGATAAGCGGCAAGGGGCACAGGAGCAGGGATCACCGCCAGTGGTAAAATCCCAACAAGATGGCCATCAGTAGGCTCTGCTACGACTTCAGGCAGTGCACAAAGCGCTGAAAGTCGTCATTGTCTGTGCCGGTAGTATCAGAAATGTACACCTCGTGCTTCGTTGAACTATGTCGTCTGATACTATGGTCATGGGGTTCGTAGTGCCCATCTTTCTAGTACTTGATGAAAGCATAACATTTGTAACACAAACACATATACGTATAATAATCAATCATATAATCAGTTAATCTCATAAGTCACCAAGTAAGGTATCACATACTTCTCCTAGTCTTACTAGCCAATTTCATCCAGTCTACAAGACTGCTCTATCCTTCACTTAAACCAAACCTCGATCCTCCAGATCGATCCTATAACAAACCAACGTGCTCGACTACCTTGATCACCTCGATCCTCCAGATCGATCCTATAACAAACCAACGTGCTCGACTACCTTGATCACCTCGATCCTCCAGATCGATCCTATAACAAACCAACGTGCTCAACTATCTCGATCACCTCGATCCTCCAGATCGATCCTCAGCCCTCCAAGCTGAACTTATAATTAATAAAATGTGCTCAACATTTGTTTGTAAAAAGTGTGGATCTGGACTTAAGTGGTATGCAGAAAAATGTTTTCGTGAGAGCCCTAGTGATCATAGTCTAGACTCAAGAAAGAATTCTAGTTCGCTATGATCAGAGCTCTGATACCAAGCTGTCACACCCTGGCTTTTCGGAAGCGTGGTTAATTTTGGTGTGACTTCTTAATACCATAGCTTAATCATACCAAAGCTATATGAGTTAAAAAAAACATGCAAGATCATCCATTAAGTTTTGAAAATCAAACACAATACCATTATTTTAACCAACAACCATAACCTTGTTCAACAACGTTACAAACTGAAACTTAACATAAACATGGTTTAAGGACTGTGTCTTGTCCAGGAAAGAGACACATCCCCTAAACCCCGGATGACCTCGGAAACTAGTGCAGCGGAAAACATGCCATACCGTGCCAGATCTCGTTAATTTCCTGAAATACATGTAAGTTGAAAAATCAACAATAATGTTGAGCGAGTTCATGTGCAAGTGAGTAAGTAAAACACTTGTAAGTATAAAAGTTTCCTAGTATGTAGCAGTGTAAGAGGACTTGTGATCACCAATGGTTTGCAAGGCCATTAGCATGTTGTGAAATGCAAGTAGGAAGATACAAACCTAGCGTATTTGGCGTTGGGGCACAAAGTCACCACCTGGTCCATTATGCGGGCTCAGGGGTTGGGCTCGCTACACCCAGATAGATCTACCGCTTAAGTCCCTCGGTGTTCTAACTACCCATTCACATGATCTAAACCTCCTTACGTTAATCATACCGTGTATAATAGTACTTGTAAACAAAGTAACATGTATTTCACCCCCGCAGTTAAGAAAACTGAAAACAGTTAGAGAAAAGGGGGACATGAACTCACAGTGAATGCGCGTCTCTACCAAGTGTCTCCAATACAGTAAGCTGTGCAACTACCTACAAGTGCTAATTCTATTAGACGGACGGCCGTGCTTTAGCTTTATAGTTTAAGTCTTCGGGAAATAGTTAGACAACTATTTCGTGTTTATGTTCTGTATACACTTGGTAGTTATACTTCTTCCCAAGGATGGGGGATACAATACATGTGCGTAAGTTACGTTTTAACAGTTGTGTGGTAATGTAATTACCGGTGTAACTTATATGTTAATGTGGAAGCGTTCGCAAAGTTTTGGGATCATTAACGCTTGTAAATATTATTTTTACTCTAAAATAATATTTATGTATTTTCACAAAATAACCTCAAACAGTGTTGTGACAAAATATACTTATCACGTTAATCTTTGTGAAAATCCCACCTCCGAATATTTAGTAATTAAAGTCATGGCGAAATTTTATGTTTCGAAAATATGTCGAAAATAGTTCTAACACTTGTTGTGTAAATAAGCCTAAGTGTTAGGTTTTTAGAAAATTTCGCCAGAGTTTCCTCTGTAACTGGAGGTGGCCACGCTTTCAAGCGTATCATTTTCTTTTAACAAATCAACTCATGATCATCAACAATCAACCCTTACGTTTTAACACGCGAAACGCTACCCTTGTCGTTTCAGTTTCAATATGTGGAAACTGGACTGTTTTCGGACGACTAAATAAAATACTTAACCCTTTCCAAAAATTCCCTAATTTTTACGGGTCGTCCTAATCGACCCAAAAATGTTTGTATAAAAATATCGGGGTCCAGTTTCTTATCAATAATTTATAGAAAATCGTTTACCGAACTGTGATCAGATTTGTCACATGCTGGTCACAGTTGACGGAAAAATTCGTCAAAAATTCCTTGTATGTCCGTTTGTCGAAATTCCAGTTTGAGGGTCACAAATACATCCGTGACCATCTTAGATAAAAGTTTCAGGGGCTGGTTCGGTTCGGGTTTTAAGTTGTGATCGAAAACGCACAGCCCAATTTACTGCAGTAACAAACAGCCTTAGCTGCTGTCACGAAAACATGTTTTTAAAATAGTAACCGACATCAGAAAAATACGATTCCAGCGCCATTTTCTTCGTTTTTCGAAATGACACGATTTAGGCTTTTGAAATTCTGTTTTTCGAGTTTTTAAAGTCCGTTTACAGCCTGATAAAGGCGGCTGAAACAGTGAATCAGCTTGCTGTTTTGTGGTTTGGTTGTTATTAAATCGTGTTATAAGTGTCCGATTAGTGAGTTAAACAAGAAAACAACTTTTATACAAGCTAAAACATTTTTACACAAGTTCATGTTTCATGTGTGGTAGAGTTTCTCCTTTTAACCCGTGTACCATCCAAAACAAGCTTATGTGAAGATCCATGATCTTACAAAGTCGGGTTAAACGGAGATCCGAGTTACCACATCATAGATCGGGTCTAGATAAACACAAATTCCAAATACTACATCTTTTACACAAGTTACAAGCTATTAACCACCATTTTTATAGTTTTTACTAGACTTTTATGCTTCAAAAAGTATGTTATCGATATTTAACCGACACGAACCCTTTTAACCACCTTAGATATGATCAAAAACAAGTTTTAAACATTATACCTCTAGCTCAAGGCTAGGGAAGATCTTTGGTGAAAAACGCGTGGATAAAAGCTAACGGTAGAGGTCCTTCGTGTTCCGCTTGCTCCGAGGCTCCTAATATGAGACCCTTGATGTTTGTATGAGCTTGGAATGATGAGAACTACAACCGAAAATGTGATGGTGGGTGGAGTGGGGTTCGGCCGAAGGTAGGGAGAGCAAGGGAGAGAGTGATTTTTTGTGAGTTTAGTGATGAAAGATTAGGATATGTAATCTCTAGTATTTATAGGCCAAATCAAGTGTTATTACCCAATGGGTAATATGTCTTCATGATATTAAACAATCAAGATTTAACAAGATCACCATTGTACTTGCATGTTCCCCTCTAGTTACAAAGGGACCGAATCGGCCATGGGGGGGGGGGGGGTCTTGGTTCGATTTTAAGTAGTAATTAGGAGGTTAGTTATGGTTAAATAAGTTAACTAAGTATTTAACCTCGTTAGTTGTATGTTACACGTTATGGCGGGTGTTAGGGTAATCAGAGACCCTAACTGGCTCAGAAAAATATAAATAGTGAAAATACTAATATTTTCATGTTCCGGGTAAAGTCCGGGTGTCCGGTTGGATAGTAATCCGTTAAAGCGTTACAAAAACTTTAAAGTGTCGTTATTGTTATTTTTAGTGACACAATTTGTTTTCCCGACACTTTAGAAAGTGTCTAGTGTTATTTTCTCATGTTCTGGCACTTTACTAGTCAGCTAGAAGCTGGTTTATTTATTAAAGTGCTGTGTTTGGTACTTAAAGTACGTTTTTGGCACATCCGAATCAGTGTATCTTATTCCTAGAGACGCGGTACCACAACCCTTATATCCCTACACTCACTACCAGTGTAGCAAAAATATATGAGGCTCTTAACAGGCCTTAGAGGCAGTGTCTGCCTGATGCTGGTTATGTCAGCATGTTCACTGTGTATCCGTTTAGTGCTACTGTGCTTTTTGTGCATCATGTTTGTCACTAGGGTTCAGCATGTAAATAATGTAGTGACAGCAAGCAAGTATGATGCAAGTAAGTTCATGTATCAGTATTCAAGTAGCAGTTCATCAGCTAGTTCAAACAAGCACAGTAATCAAGCAGTAATTAATCATTAATTAAGTTGTACGGATACCTGGTTTAGTGCGGGTTGTCACACATATCACTTAGGTTGGTGAGTTTAGGGTTATGTATGGGGCGGTTCGGTTTTGAGCCATAACCAAAACCAAATTCGCGATACAACGGAAAACACAACACTTGTTAGTAATTTTAAGGGTGAAACTTTGCAATACGATACTCGTTTTTTTTAGTTTATTGATATTCTTTTGATACAATGCAGGACTTGTGGTGGCGACAATTTACAATGCGGAACTTGTTTCTTGTTAGTTTGTTAATCCTGTCGTGATATATTGTATAGTACGTCTATTAGTTTTCTTATTCGTAGAAGCGATCTAGTCTATCTATGCCATAAGGTTCTCGGCTAAATAATAAAAAACTTAGATTGGGAACAATCCCTATACCATCATATTAAAAAACTTAGATAACTATTGAAATACAATATATTAAAAAACTTAACCTAACCCTTAATATCTACACTAAAAAATCATATTCATCACACTTCTCAACATAATCTCCCAACTCCCAACACCGGCGATTATCATCATCATCATCTTCATCGACATCCAACAGATCATCTTCATCGAATCGAGCACTCATTCATCTTCATCGAACAGATCATCTTCATCATCTTCATCTTCATCATCTTCATCAGGTTCATCTTCAAAACAGAGGTTTGGTTTTGTTTGATTCTATAGTTTCAGATCTCATTTGATCATTTGGCTGATTAGAGTACAGATGTAGGTTGTTTATTGAAACTATGATACTTGGTTGTTTGAGAACTGTTTAAAAAGAACTGATCGGATCAGTTTCGGATTGATGTGTTCCTCATTGATTTTTGGTTTGATTCGATGATTTGAATGTGTTATTTGGGTATTTTTGGTTTGATTCGATGATTTGGATGTGTTCCTCATTTTGATTTATGGTTTGATTCGATGAAAAAACATAGGGTTTCATCATGTTATTTGGGTATTTGGGTATTTTGGGTTCTTAATGTTTGTTTTGCTTGTGAAAAAAACAGAGGGTTCTTCATGTTTGTTTTGCTTTGAAAAAACAGAGTGTGTTTATTGGTTATTTGAATATGTTTGATTCGATGATAATCAGTTAGTATTTGGGTATTTTGGGTACTTCATGTTTGTTTTGCTTGTGAAAAAACAGAGGGTTCTTCATGTTTGTTTTGCTTTGAAAAAACAGAGTGTGTTTATTGGTCATTTGAATGTGTTTGATTCGATGATAATCAGTTAGTATTTGGGTATTTTGGGTACTTCATGTTTGTTTTGCTTGTGAAAAAACAGAGGGTTCTTCATGTTTGTTTTGCTTTGAAAAAACAGAGTGTGTTTATTGGTCATTTGAATGTGTTTGATTCGATGATAATCAGTTAGTATTTGGGTATTTTGGGTACTTCATGTTTGTTTTGCTTGTGAAAAAACAGAGGGTTCTTCATGTTTGTTTTGCTTTGAAAAAACAGAATGTGTTTATTGGTCATTTGAATGTGTTTGATTCGATGATAATCAGTTATTTGGGTATTTTGGGTACTTCATGTTTGTTTTGCTTAACAGAGGGTTCTTCATGTTTGTTTTGCTTTGAAAAAACAGAGTGTGTTTATTGGTCATTTGAATGTGTTTGATTCTATGATAATCAGTTATTTTGGTATTTTGGGTACTTCATGTTTGTTTTGCTTGTGAAAAAACATAGGGTTGATTTGTTTTGCTTTGTTCAGGTTTGTTTGTACAGAATGGTTGCGGATGTAAAGATACGCAAAACACCAACTACGAAGGCGAGAACACTTGACAACCTCCTAGAAGATGGTGCGGTGCACACCAGGAAGTGATTGATATGAATGAATATAACCCCAGTGTAGCTCTTGGATTTTCCTTGAAATTCCAGAGCTCGCTAATTACATATCTACCACTGGGGTTATATTCATTCATATCTGCTACATTCCGAAGTGCACCCGTCAGCAAAGATCCACAATTACATGTCTCTGTATTGTATGTTACGGTCTTTTGTTATCGAGTCTGTAAGTTCTGTCAAGTCTACGAAGTTGGTATGACGTTTTGTCTCTGTATTGTATGTATTAAAAGTTTACATTTAATATACGTTTTGTCTAAAGGCGACACCTGTCAGTTTTCCGTTTAGTTCTGGTTGAACCTTCATTACAGCCTGAAAGTTAAAATATAAATCAAAGGTGGAAATGAATAGGACGGGTTAACAAATCAAACAGGGATGTAACAAAATTAAAATGTAACCCATGAAAAATAAAATGTAACCCATGAAAAAAAAAATTCATTTAGTCAAAAGAATATAAGTATAAGTGAAAGTAAGTTTTCGTGTATGAATGCTACAAGTATAACTAACAAATATTCATTTAGTCAAAAGAATATAACTAAACCACTTTGTATGAATTTTGGGTTGGTCTCAGGTCGGGTCAGTTTTCGTGTATGAATGCTACAAGTATAAGTGAAAGTAAGATTCTTTCCATTGCGCATCAAAGAATGAAATCAAACCACGCCAAAACTCTAAGAAGATGATGCTTACACAATACAAAAATAACTTTCTTTTTTTCTTAATATAATCTGTGTTCATAAATACAACAAATTGAAATACACATATCAACATGGTCAAAGCTTCTGAAATCATACATAATGACTATCAAAACAAAACTGGTACACTTTAGCGATCGGAATGTTGTTGCCATTAAATTCTTTCTCGTTTCTACTCGTCCAAAGTCTCCATATCGTAGCGAAAGCCACAACTCCCACCTTCTTCAAAGCCTTGGACCCAACTTGACTTCTAAAGTACTCCAGCATTCACCTTGGACCTAACTTGACTTCAGTTCAGACATATTATGCATCATAACCTCACAGGCTCAGCTTTTGCATCATATCCTCAACACTTTCAGTTCAGACATATTATGCATCATAACCTCACAGGCTCAGCTTATGCATCATAGCCTCAACACTTTCAGTTCAGACATATTATGCATCATAACCTTCTCATTTGCTTATCAAAACATCTGGAAGACTCAGACATGTAATTGAGAGATGAACACAACTACGGGTAAAGCCATGGCTGCAACACACGGTTGTAGAGTGAGAACTATGCAACCTGGATATTGCCCCGCCAAGATGCTACTCGGATCGTCTATGTACCCTCAAAATACAATCATCATCACAGTTTATTGTGTTATGTAACCTCGCTTTAAAGCATGATGTACAAGAGTAATTTGCCACTAAACTTAAACAACCTTTAAAGCATGATGTACAAGTGTTTTAAGCACAAGAAACACATATGTAACCTCACAGGCTCAGCTTATGCATCATAGCCTCAACACTTTCAGTTCAGACATATTAAGAACACAATCTCAGCTTAAGTTATGCATCATAGACTCAACACTTTCAGTTCAGACAGATTAAGAACACAAGCTCAGCTTTTGCATCACAGCCTCAAACACTTTCAGTTCAGACAGATTAAGAACACAAGCTCAGCTTATGCATCATAGACTCAACACTTTCAGTTCAGACAGATTAAGAACACAAGCTCAGCTTTTGCATCACAGCCTCAAACACTTTCAGTTCAGACAGATTAAGAACACAAAATCCGGGGTACACAATAAGAGTAATTTGCCACTAAACTTAAACAACCTTTAAAGCATGATGTACAAGTGTTTTAAGCACAAGAAACAAATATGTAACCTCACAGGCTCAGCTTATGCATCATAGCCTCAACACTTTCAGTTCAGACATATTAAGAACACAAGCTCAGCTTATGCATCATAGACTCGACACTTTCAGTTCAGACAGATTAAGAACACAAGCTCAGCTTTTGCATCACAGCCTCAAACACTTTCAGTTCAGACAGATTAAGAACACAAAATCCGGAGTACATAACAAGAGTAATTTGCCACTAAACTTAAACAACCTTTAAAGCATGATGTACAAGTGTTTTAAGCACAAGAAACAAATATGTAACCTCACAGGCTCAGCTTATGCATCATAGCCTCAACACTTTCAGTTCAGACATATTAAGAACACAAGCTCAGCTTATGCATCATAGACTCGACACTTTCAGTTCAGACAGATTAAGAACACAAGCTCAGCTTTTGC